>JAHZND010000756.1:0-18043 GCA_027744115.1 Acrocyrtus sp. NNG-2020 | reverse complement strand
AAAACAAAAACTAAATCATGAGCGTCATAATATAAAAAATCTTGATAAGAAATGGGAACGACTGGTCTGCACGATGGATCCAAGTTGGTAACTTTCTGCTAGGTATATAGTACTACCCTTGTTAGATGACTTTTATAAGTTAGAATATTAGAAGAACAAGGCTACTATGCTAAAATACATGGTCATGTGCAAGGAAGCGCAAATAACCTACGGGCGATGATGACCACTGAATCAGTGGCACTGATCAAAAAATAATACTTTCCAGTTTCCATGAAATGCCAAACAGTTACTCGTTACTGTAAGATAAACGCGAAAAATCCCAATGGAACGTCCCGGATGTCCTCAGTAAATTCAACAGGGAGGAACTTATTAAATACTTCTAAATTTTAAATTGGAGTTAGCTTCCTCCATCTATCTTCTCGGTAAATACAACAGTCGCCACTCGCCAGTGAAAGTTCCGAGGAACAAAGGCGAAGTTCCTTCTTCGCTTCGCCTGCAAATTATCCCTTGCGATGCTATGCAGGTGCTCTTTGTCTCAGAGTGCCCCGGTACAGTGAGGGAAGAAAGGCTCCGTCTCAACTCACGTCAGTCTCACAACAACCTTTAGCAAAATGCACGCGTGGACATGGACATGGACGCATGAAATAACCGCATTCACAACTTGACTTGTTGGCTTCTTCACATGGATAAAAAATCGTGCATTTTTGTTTTGGTGCTGGCATAATTAAATAAAAGTTTTTTTTTTTTTACTTTTTTTCATTTTTAGTCAAGTTACTGTTTAGAAAATAATGATTACTGATAGATTAATTCAGGATTGCACTTTTCGGGTATTAAAGAAAGCCCTGTAATTCTGCAGTAATAATACTCGCGTAATATCGGTAAGTGTGCGATAAACGTAGATTGTCTCGCTCAATTTATCTTTACTCTTTTTACAAGAATTATTATTAGTGTTTGACCTAAAAAAAATGATTAGCTAATTGGACTATTTTCGAATTGATAATTGATTTTCAGGAAATCCTTTGTTGGCCTTTCTGAAGGGAAGAAGAAAAAATGGACACATTTAAGAAGACGTACGTCGCCCCTTTTCAGAAAAGCTCCGTGCCCCTGTCCCCGGACACTCTTTACTGGAAACGATTCACTCCTCCAATTCTTTTGAAAGAGGTCAATTTAATTGATCATATTGATGTAAGTCCTGTGGAGCCACATTTTCTGGCAGTGACTTGCTCCGCACGTGTTCAGCTCTACCATCCTATAACCCGGATGGTCCACAAGAATTTAAACCGATTTAAAGAAGCGGCATATGGAGGTGTCTTTAGGAAGGATGGGAAGTTAGTCCTTGCAGGAAGTGATGAGTGTGCAGTGAAGCTATTCGAAGTAGGGTCGAAAAATCTGCTGAGGGTGTTCAAGGGACATCAGAGAGCTGTACATCGGTGTGCCTTTCTACCAACGGATAATCAAATTGTGAGCTACTCAGACGATAAGACGGTAATGCAGTGGGATGTTCCAAGTGAAGTCTGCGTCCAAAAATTTGAGGGACACAGTGACTACGTACGAAGTGGATGTATAGTAGATTCGAATCCAAATCTTATCGTTTCCGGTTCATATGATAGAACAGTAAAAATTTGGGATAAGAGAGTTCCAGCGGGAGAAAATGCAGAAGTGTTAAACATGGTTCATGACTCACCAGTGGAGAGTGTCCTAATGTCACCTAGTGGATCCCTTCTTTTTACAGCTGGTTCCTCAGAGATACGCATATGGGACTGCTTAACTGGAGGTCGTCTGCTGGCAAAAATATCCCAGCACCATAAAACAATCACATGCATAAGATTTGCCTCAAACTTCAAACGGCTTCTTTCTGCGTCTTTGGACCGGCATGTAAAAGTTTACGACATGACCACTTTCGAAGTTGTTCACACATTTGACTATTCCTCTCCAATCCTTAGTATGGGCGTCACACCAAATGACAAAGCTCTTGTAGTTGGTATGTCAGATGGAATTATTGCGATTTCAAGAAAGGAAGAAATTTCAGAAAACGACGAGGAAGGTGGAGCAAACGAGCTCGCCAGACCTAAAGAAGGCAGAACGAAATCTAAAAAGATGATGTCAGACTTTGTAGTTACAGATACTGGAATAAGGGAGGTAGAATATTCGTCGGGGAAGCGGTACGATACTTATTTACGCAAGTTTAGATATTCAAAGGCACTTGATGAAGTCCTCTCCGACTACTATTACAATCAGCATCCTGCTGCTACTGTTGCTGTGATCCAAGAACTGATTCGGCGAGATGGACTGAAAACGGCTCTTGCTGGAAGACAGGGAAAGCAATTGACACGAGTTATTCGGTTTCTAATAAAGCATTTGAGAAGACAACGGTTCATGAGAATTCTCCTTCAAGTGGCACATACTGTCTGTGACTTGTATGCAAAAGAAGTTGGACAGGATCCCCAAGTAGATCAAATGTTCATCAGACTATATGATGAAATCAACGGGGAGGTGTCGTATATGACTGAACTGTTGGAGTTACAGGGAGCGCTGGATATGATTGTTTCAAACAAAGAAGTTGCTAGTGGAGCAGCATCTGATTCAACTGTTGTACCTATTAGTAGTTTCGGGGAGAGTACAAAAGAAGCGGTGACCCCTCCTAAGTTGCAGCCCTCAGAAAAAGCAATGGAGGCTGTTGTTGTGAAATTAAAGTCATAATTTTTAGCTCTGCTAAAAAGTAGACTTGAGACTCGGGTGTGTAGTATATCAATATATCAGCAAACATTTTAATGTGTACTTTAATTAAAAGTATAATTACGTATGTGAACAAGTAGACGTCGAGATTCGAGACATGATCTAAATACACAAGAAACTTGACATCAAGGAGTTTCATCTATTATCAATCAATCATAGTAAGTTTTGATTTATGAACTTTATGAAAACAGTTATTTATTTTTTACCAATACATACATTCTGATGATTATAACAACAATGGAGCTTGACTATAGGATGAGAGTCCAAAAGCTAATCTTCTCAATGAAGTTACCATGTTCTTCAATAAAAATGTTCTGAATGTTAAAATCATGAATACTAACATGTTCATTCATTCTCATTTGGTTTTTTATTTGCAGATTCAGTTAACCAAAAAGGACCTGAGCAAATATACTGCAAAGACGAATGACGAAATAAAATACATTTTTTAAATACAGAATTCATGCAACACAATAATTAAAAATGCGTCTAATTAAAAACATTTTGCGTACAATAAAAAGAAAATTCCAAAAAACTACACTTTCAAACCTTTTATGTTATATGTAAACAATTAGTATCAATCATATACAGTGTTTAAGTTAATTATTAACTACATACAAAATCATCACAATGCAATGTGTTACCAATTCAATTGTAAATTATACCTACTTATCTACTCATATAGTTTTACAGAGTTTAATTGAGTCTGGAAGTCAAACGTATCACAAACCTTGTTGACTAATTCCCTATCTACTCTATTAAAATAAGAAGCCATTCTCCCATTTCTCTTTTGCACTCTGCCCACTGCAGAATCCAATCGATTAGTTTTAATAATTGTTCTAACCGTTCCACAGCTCTCCCAGTCAATTCCACCAACTCCGTCTGAGCCACAATACTGAGCTATTTCATCATTTAGTCCGTCAATTGCCATCCATTTATTCACTTCCGCATCGCTCTCAAGCACCAGTTCTCTCACTTTCTTCATTTCTACTGCATCGCTTTTATTATTCAACGCCAATCTGGTAAAAAACGGAGACCGGAATTTGGAAATATAACTCCAGTGCCATTTGGCTTCATCTACGTCGCCATAAATGTTGACGTTGCGTACAGAATTGCATGAAGAAGGCCGTGATATCCAGTCTAAGTCTGCAAAAAGTTCCAAGCTGTTGCCAATGTTTTGTAGTTGAGTGTAACACTTCCTTTTTCTGGCAGATGGGCTCAAATTAACCTCTTCGTCTTCCTGATCGCAGCAAATGTCTGAGGAACCGTTCTCTATGCAAAATTCTTGACGAGGAAAATTGAGATCAACCATATGGAGTAGAAAAGGACTGGTGTAAAGATGAATGTCATCGTTAGACAGATATTCTGGCTGTGAACCATGCACCGAAGTCGAAGTAAGCAACTGAAGTTGATTAATACATTGTCGAATGTCGCAGCCACTATGACGCACAATGGAATCTAGCCACTGATCCATACCCTGCGATGCTGCTGATTCGATATCATATTTTATAGAAGCTAAAATCGGTTTCAGAATCTTGTCAACAATCACTCTTGGCTTCGGAAAGGTGAAGGTAATTCGTAGGGGGTCCTTTCGGTCTAACTTCGAGTCTATTAAAGAATAAACTGGAATGCTGGATGTCATCACAATTGGCCGGAGGGCTGTAGTGATGAGTTGGGCAACTGACGAGAAAAATCCTTCGTCCTCTTCGGGATCAAACAAATCAATATCTTTAAAGAGTACGAGACAATTGCGTGAAGACTTGAGGCGGTGACTGAGCACTGCTTCCTCCACCTTCTGCAGAACTTCCTTACCCGACCGGCGACTCGAGAAGTTAACTTCAACAACCTGTTTCCGTAAAATCAAAGTTCGTTATGATTATGTAAAATTCAATTCATTTTTACTAAACTAAATTAGACACAATTATTAATTTTTACAAAGTTACCTCAAACTCAAAATGCTTGGCTAAAACATAAACCGCGGCAGTTTTTCCACAACCACTTGGTCCCGTCAAAAGCACACTTTTCTTCTTCATTTCACTTTCCTCCTCATCACTTGTGATAAAATCAGAATCGGATTGATTTCCTCGTTTCTTTTTCTTTTCCTGTTTACGACTTGCACCCCCATCATCCTTAATATCTGACCGCCATTGTTTTAGCCACCTCTTTAAAGTATCAATTCCATTTGCGTCTACAACCAAATCTTTTACATTGCTCACTTTCGTTGCTTCAATCCATGGTCTGTTATCTTCAGTGGGAACCGTAGAGGTTTTGGCTGATTTCCTAATATTTTTACGAGGTGAAAGTTTTGCAGAATTAATGTCACAGCAAATTCCTATGGGTTGGAATAGGTCACTTTCTTGAGACGAAAGACAACTAAAGTCAGATGAGGACTTTGAAAACAAATATTCTTGAAATTCAACATTTTGGTCGATAGAACAATCCGGAGCAGATTCTTGACTTTCACTAATGTCTCTCTTACAAGTAAAAGGGATTTTAATTTCACTGTTAGCCTGATCACCATCACCGATGTCTTCTTTGGTAACGGTGTGGTTTATCTTTGGAAAGAAGCCCATGCTCACCAAATGTTCATCTTGTTTCCGCCTATTTTCCGTTAGTTGTCTCGACTTTAGTAAGCTTTCCGGAACACCAGAATGAAGAAATGCTAGCGTTTCAGGATCAAGAGTCCTTCGTTTTTCAGTGTCTGGCTTTTGTTCGTCGTCATCACTGCTGAGTTCTTGAAACTCAGCTTCCTTTGCCTTTGCTCTCTCTTTGGCCTTCTTAATTACATCAGGAACACCCGAGCGTAGAAACGCCTCTCTCTCAGGATCCAATTTGCACTTCTTCTTGGCACTGTTGCTTTCAGGGTCTTTGCAAATTAATTTCCCGTTATTGGATAGAGTTGCTTGCCTGCCCCTCTTCGAACCGTTTTGATTGCTTGGTCGACCCCTTTTTCGAGTTTTCCTTTTAAAATCTTCATCGTCATCAGATGAGGAAACGGATTCTTCAACATCGTTCCAAGCTTCTCTAGCCTTGTTTGCACATGCACGAGTAGGTCTGCCACGACCATTGCTGGTCGTTATCTCCTCAGACACTTCTTGGGCATCTCCTTCATCTTCATCCTTCTTTTTCGCTAGCTTATCTTCGTTCTTCCGTTTAAAATAATCAAATAGTGACTTCTTCGGAGATTTTACGGACATGTTGGGTCTTGCTCTTATTAGAACAAATGAAGAAAGTAGGATTAGTAGCAATCATCCAATCTATAAAAAAAGAGGCATTATTAACTACGGTCGGTCAGTCAGGTCAAACAAACGATGAGTAAACAAACATCCAGAAAGTAGGCCTTTCTCCAGTAGTCAGGGTAGGGTACAGTATCAGTGGCTAAATCTAACCTTGTCTCAGAGAGTTTTGCTGAGCAGTGAAAGTTCTTTCCCTTCCACTCCACCGAAATTCCAGTTTGATTCTCGTTTCTTTTAGCAATTCTTGTAGTCTGGAAGTCCCTTCCATCCACCTTTCTATGTTCCACGAACTCCTATTTGCCCTTCATCCGTCCCAATTTAGTCACTCTTTAATTTCCAGCCAGGATATAACTGCAACATTTAAACTGGATAAATGTTTTGGCTAAATGTGATGTCAGAAAAATACAGACCTCAGCAAATGAGTGCGACAAGTTGGCAAGTACAGTCACAGTAACAAGAAAACTCAAAGGCCGCCTTTGCTTTCATTCATTCTGTTTCTGTTGTTGTTTGAATGAAATGGGGTAACAGGAGCTGGCAATGAAGAGCTGCAGCATGTTTACTGCTGCAGGGTCGGATCATTCCTTTGTTTGGCTTGACTTTTTGTTTTTTTGCTGTCACCTCTACTTATACTATTTTTTAACTTGCAAAATTGCAAACCATGTAATGCAAGCTGATAATTGTAATTATGCTTATGCTTAATGAAAAATTGTAAAATTGATTGTTTAAATAATTGTCTTCTCACAATAGTTTAAAAGTTTTTTATTCGCTTAAATAAGTAAAAGTAATATCATCCAAACCATAACCACATTGACATGCTGACAAAAGACAACAAGATGGTTCCCTTCAAAGTTTTAGGTTATTGCAGGAATTTGGCAGAATTCAAGTTTAATCCTAGTTCAGAATGGAGTTGCCCTCCTTCTTCCCAAACCAATCATCAAAATTCTGCAAAAGTCCTTACTTTTCCTTTATAAGTAACGACAAAACATAAGAAGGGATACACAACCGTACCCAACAGATTTGAAGGGTACAATTTTACAACCATATACTTATACTATAATATGTAGTATTTCAGTTCCTGACTAAGGCTTAAAGCACTAAATTAATACACATGTATTAATCCTTTACGTAAATGCATTGTTTATGATATTTAACTTATTAAAATATATATTAAGAATTAATAATTAGAATTAGAGAAACTAACGAGCATTGATGAAGATATATACATCACTATCACAAAAATCCCACACTTTTTCAGCTGTTTACCACAATTGTCCTACAGTTTCCACTTCCGGAACATCAAGAACTCGAACATCAGAGCTTATAATAGCTGTACGCTCTCCTTTCTCTACAGTTCCAACTATCCAAGCAGGGTATCCGTCAATATTTTGAATGTCTTCAATGAATTTTGCTGCATCTTCTTCTTTAAAGCTAATCAAAAGTCCACCTATTAAAGAGCAGAATACCTAATTTAGAAAACTAATACGAAAAATTGCCAGATTTCCTAAGTTTTATCCACTCAATTTACAATTACTATCTCACCAGAAGTTTCTGGCTGCGAGCCTCCGTGAAGACCTTTATCGTTACCCCAAGCCTTAGAAATCGCCGAGACAGATGCAATGATAGGCAAGGTATGAATTTTAAAAGTAACCTCCTCTTTCTGACTCCTGGCTAAATTTTTGGCATGCCCCACAATCCCAAATCCAGTTACATCTGTGGCACCATGGGCATTATGCTTGTGCATCAGTTTAGCAGCTAGTACAACAAATTTACTTCATACAACATACGGTAAGCAATATTGGTCGACTAAATTACTAAATTAAATTGTGTATTATCCGAAGAATAGATACCTGTAATATTTAGTCGGGCCATTGAATCAATTGCTCTGTTATAAGCTCGTTTGACTTCACGCTCTGTAACCACATTTTTAATGCGATCCCACTTCTTTGGATCGTCCATCATCCACTGATGAGCAAGTGCTGCCATTTGCGTTCCCAAAGGCTTCGTTAAAACAAGGACATCGCCTGGCATGGCATTTTCAGGCCTAAAATTAAACATATAAATAGAAATTGGACTCAATAACATACTAGTCGACAAAAAGCTAAAAGCTCCAAATTATGTTAGGTCAAAACAAAATCAAAATTTACGGGATCGCTGAACGTACAATATAATAAACTCTGGTTTGCAAACTGTGGTCCCAACTCCGCCTATCATAATCCAAGGATTGTAAACTGTCTGTCCTCCGGTAACATTTGTGCTTGCTGCAGTAGCAGCATCCTAATACCATTTCCAAAATTTTCAATTTATTTTATAGTTTTATGAAGTTTAAACTTAAACCAAATATGTAGTAGTGAAAATAGAATATTAATTTAGGATTTAGGATATTTGTGAATTAAATAAAAGTTCAGAAAACATATTGCAGCCAGCCGGAAAATGATCATGCATTAATCATACGGTAATTCCGTGGATTCATCATATTTCATTAGAGTATTAATTTGCCTTATGAAACTAAGAAATTAGGCATACACATGCGAAACTGTAAGTCTCCTGATAACAATCCAAAATATAGTGTAAGTAAAGTGTACTATTGAATTATGTTTTACCTAAAAGGTATGGATCATCTACAATTGGATAAAAGAAATCAGTAGTTTGTACTAACGACAAAGTGCCACCCATTATAGGTGTAATACAGGCATCCAAGCCAATGCCTAGACGAAATAAAACGAAGTTATAGTTAACATTTATTAAATATATTATTGCAGTACACCACATTATATAAATCCATGCTACATTGCTGATTACCAAGTGCTGGCACTGGCTTGTCTGCTTCATTCTTTGGATGTTGGAGGCACTGATCCTTACTAGGATCATGGCCCAGTCCCTCCTGGAGGTACTTCTCTAGAAGACCCTGAGGGACCTTACATCCTCATCCTCGCAGCTTGGTGTAGTTAGTGAGACGGAAACTGGCATCCAGATTGTGCTCCACCGGATTAAACGTACAAACTGTTATTTCATCTTTATCCAAAATGTTATTTAAAGTGGATTCCGATGGAACTACATCTCCCAACGTGACTTCATCACCACCCCTAGAGTCCATTTTTTTCTTTGTTCCGGTTGAATGCTTCACATTCAATCAAGGACTGCTCTGCTCAACCTGTATATTCAAAACAAATTATTTAATTGGCATTGCTTATTTTTGCTTTCCTACTCTTACTAACTATATGTCAACAACTGTATATTGCAAAAAATGCAAAAGAAGTTAAGAAAATCAGAATTCAAAAAGCAGCCATATGGAATAAGTATCATTATGACATCAAACGGTAATTCCGTGAAATCATCATTTTTCTTTCAATTTACCAACACGAATTTTCTTTTGATGAAAATCAAATTAACAGTTCGCAAAAATTCCATTTTTTGTTGACTTCTTACCTCTTTAATCTTTTAGGAAAAAAGGGCGACAAATTTGGAAGCACAAGAATTACCTACACACAGAACTTTCTCCTTTTATAATAGCTTAGCTTTTGGAAGTCGCTGAGCACGTGTCTGAGTCGCGAAGGAAGATGACTTTCCAAAATCTCACTCACAATCAAGTACCGTCATGGAAGGGAAAAACAAAGTCACCAGCCCCTGAACGGAACGGCTTAAATTTCGTCCCAGAATACTGGGGTAATGTGAACATTTTGAATGTGAGTTTACGTTGATGATATCCTTTGTTGATTTGCTTTGTTCTCCTTTCACGTGCGAGCGACCGACGCCCAACACTCAAGTGCCAAAATTGCCAAAGAATGATGAGAGCAAAGGACAATGCACAGAAGAGAGGGCTAGATAGAACTAACAACTAATTAAATGTGTTTGTGAAATTAATTGAAAAAAAATCTATTAATTTAATTCCCTGATGTTTCTTTTTATTTTTAAAGGTTTCTGTAGACTCTATCAGTAGTGAATATTATAGTACAATCACAATCATATAAATTATTATATTTTTTAATGTAAACTGGAATAAAATGGTATTTAAAGGGTAACTCGTGTTTTGAACGGCAAAACTCTGCTGCTACACAGCAATGATAACGGTCGCAGCTTACAAATATATAAATAATGCAGTTTTTGAAAACTTAAACTCACATTGTATTTGAACTAGGCTTATCTGCGATTTGCCTAAAAATGAAAATTGTTTTTTAACATTTAATAAACTTAGAATTAGTTTTTGTAAATAGTTTCTGCAAACAAAGAGAATAAAAGAGCGCTTTTGTTTTGAATACTTTGCAATTTTGCATTGAATTGATCAGAAAAAAATATTTAGTAAATAATTGGCGAGGCAAGAAATTTCTTGTTCCAACGAAAATGGATTTATTATCGGTAGTGTGGCACGATGTCTTTAAACTTATGACAAGCAGAAATTGACACGTCAAAGTCGACTGTCGATAACTTCTCCGGGAGAGTGCAGTGCTGTTTGGCGCTCTCTGATTGCTTTGAGGAGCTTCCTCCTTGGACCCATTTCTACTCCCATTGCACTGAAATCTTCGTCTGTGAGGAGCATCAGTGCTTCCAAATCAATTTTTTCGCTGGCGAAGACAGGAACGTAGTCAGTCAGTCCAGCTGCGGCAAGGAACACCTCTATTGCGCCAAGCTCTCGTTCATCTTTAATAGTTAAAATTATGTTAGGAAGGTAATTTCGTTTTTAATTGTAAAGTAATTTAAAAAAAATACCTTCATCGGACGGATAATCTCCTGGAGGCTCATTTTGACTTTCACTAGAGTCCATAGAGTCCCTATGTCTCCTGCTGCTGGCCCCACTCATACCACTTCCTCCATTTGCTGCTCCATTTTGACTAAAGCTAGCAAATGTAGCTAGCGAAGGGGCCATTGAATGTCTAAATGCCACTGAACCGAATCCTGGTCTTTCAAAAATTGATGGAATGTTGTGAGGTAGAGCGGTATCATCATTAAAACCTGAGTCTGTACCGACTTGGTGCATATAATCAGGTTGGGAGATTGATCGCGTCATTCCAACCCCGGATATTCCTCCAGCTCTCTTTCCAATAGTGCCTCCGCTTCGACTTGTTGCGTAGCTTATCGTGTCGGGATCCATGTCAGTTCTGTCATGTAGTTCGTGCTCATCTTCTTCAAACAAGCCAGAGATTTTACCACGCCGTCCACCATTGTCGTACTTTGGAACGTACATAATTTCATTATCCCTTCGGAGACCAGATAAGCTTCGCACTGACTTCTTTCCATCCTCCACTTCTCTAATTTTAAAGTCGGAGTCTGCTCCACGTGGTGGAGGTCTTGTGCCGCTCATAGTCTGACCTTTTCTCTGTTGCACTTTTTTGTAAACTCCTCCGCCTGTAATTTTTGAAAGGGGACCACCACCTTGATGGTGCTGGGAATTTTGGACAATATCTGAAAACTTTGGGCTTTGTGTGTAAAGCATTCTGGTATCCTTCCTGAGACTAAGAAATGGCATCCCAGGACGCTGCTCTGGTGGCATCGCCCCAGGATGTGCTCCTATCATATGAACACCTGTTACCGTTCCGTGCTTCTCCATTTCCTTTCTCTGCTTCATTAGCTTCTTCTGCTCCTCCTCCATTAGCTTGCGAGCCTTCTCCTGAAGCTTATCGAACTCTTTCACTCTCTTCTCTGCCTCCTTCATTGACTTCTCTCGATGCGACTTGGATTTCTTTGGGTCCTTACTTTCTTCTTTGGCTATGGCGGTGTCAAGATAGCGGAGAATGTCCTCTCGATTATTTATCGCTGCAAGATCCTTCGCTGTATGGAAGTCAATATCGAGCGCCCACATGTTCACTCCGAAATTTACGAGGAAGCTCACGCAGTTCATGTGACCTCTGGCAGCGGCGAAGTGAAGTGCTGTATTCCCATAATTGTCACATTTGTCTGGATCACCGCTACAATTAATTAACAATATGTGTAATTTTTAATTTAAATTAGCATTTAATTTCATAGAATAGTTTCCTTTGGAATCACATACCCCCTTCCAACTATCAATCGCAGCGCATCTAGATTTCCCTCGAAGGAAGCCCACAATGTAGGCGTCATTCCGTCCTCATCTTTTGTGTTCAAGTCTTTCCTGGTGGCCTCCTTCAGGGCATCGAGGTATCCATCCCTAGCTGCTCTGTTGAGAAAATGCACAAAAATGGGATGCATTTATTTTCTCAGATTTGGTTTCTCCTATCGTCCTAAAATCACCGTCTCACTGTGCCCCAAACTATATTCGATAACTACTTCACTTAATACATCTATTACAATGAACCTAAACCTTAAAATTTCTTAAGTCTCTTATCGACTCATTACTGCCACTGAACTGGTCTGCACTATTCTACAGCTTGAGAGAGCTTTCAAAGGCATGTAAAGAAAAGCTTATGTCGATTACGTGTACTATACTTGTAAAGGATTTTTCGCTGAATGTTCTTAAAAGATTCAAACCGCAAACAAGTGTGGCTGCGTGCAAAAAATCAGAGGCAACCCCGACCAAAGCCACACTCAAGTAACGGGTCTTAATTCCTTCTCGAATTTTTTCAGTGAGTCTTTGAAAGTTGAGTGGTAGAGTGGTTGCGTAAAAATTGCAAAGCCGTTTTAAAAGCCCTCTTAAAACTTTTTCGAGGAAATCATGTCAAAACTGTTCATTTTCAGAAGATTAAAATGCGAGGATGATTAGCTTTGCCCTGAACTACTTTCATGTGGCGAAGGAAAGATTTAAAATATTTTAAGAATTATTTCAAGTCGCGCTTCTCATTTTAATATGCAAATAATTTACTTACTTGTGAAAACGATCCATCCTTTCTTTTTAAATTTTTTTTGTACTTTTTAGCCAGACTCAGAGCTTTCCTCCTTCTCCCTCAGTCTCCTTCTCAGCAATAGAACTAGTGTATGATATGATAACGTTACAGAACTTATCAGCAACCCGTTCCAATGGTCACTTTTAGCTTCTAGTTAATTATTTGTGAATTGATTAATTATTATTATTAATTCACATTAAAATGAACTGTTCAAGAAGAAACAAGCACAATGAAAATTTTGGCAGTCTCGTTTACTTATTGTGATTCCAAATCAATGACATGCGTCACGTCAGGATATCAGGCTAGCTGACGATAAGATATCAAACTAATTCGGTACACACGTAACGTTCTATTCTACCTCAAGGTAATCACATTTCCAGTTTGCTATGCGCTGAACTTGAACTGGGCGAATTGAGTAATGCAAGATAAGCACTAAGCACTTGTTACATGAACTTTACGATGTACTGGTGGCTGGTGCGCTCAGCTTAAATGTCCCCAAGGCTTCAGGTTGCAGTTTTTTCCCCAATTTCGCAATGTCAAACAATTTTTTTGCAGCTTTCTCTTGCCTCAATAAATGTGCTCAAGATAAGTTGATCAATCAATATTAGCTGCTCCAGTGCAGTCACATGCTCGACGTATTCCCAAAAGCACGTTCGTTACGAAATTACTCCGATAAAGCGGAGGAAAATTTTGTGCTCAAGATAAGTTGATCAATCAATATTAGCTGCTCCAGTGCAGTCACATGCTCGACGTATTCCCAAAAGCACGTTCGTTACGAAATTACTCCGATAAAGCGGAGGGAAATTTTCTGCTCCATTATTTTTGTGCCCTTATACTAGCAATTTTCGAAGCGATCAATTTCTTCCTTGTATTTTAGCTACTTTGTTTGCTAAGAAAGGATCTTTATTGGCTTGTTTGCTGCAAGCTGCAAGTAATCACATTAATTATGTGTGATTGGGTCCGACAAGAATGGGAGCAGCAAGCGTCGTCAGAAAGTGGATTTCTTTTGTACGGTCGTGCTCACCTCATCAGCGCCAGCTCACTACCACCATCACCTTTCGATTTTTATTGCTGTTGAATGTACTGATGAGGGTGAAGATGTGATCATGATGGCATGAAAAATAAAATTGTATTGCTGTTCGGCTCTTGTTGTGGCTCGTGCGATGATTGTTGCTCTTGCTGTTCTACTATCACTCTGTTTTTTAAACAAAACTGCCCGCAACCCGTTCACTTTACCGACGTCGTGAGTAAAACTGTAATCATCTTGACGATTATCGATACGTATTTGAAGATGATGCAAAAAATTCCTAAATCATCGTCCTCATCGCAGCAAAAAAATAAGATCAGCACAGAACACTCGTCGTCGTCAATAAGTCTGGCTGAAAAAACTCGTTTCTTTTCTTCATCTTCAGCAAATTTGCTGAAAAAGATTTATTATGAATGAACTGGGGACGAAGGATGATGCTATGTGCTGATTCAGAGCACGCTGTGGTTGACTGATGATCGATTGGAGGGTAACAGGACACCTCTCGAGAAATATTTTTTACACGAATTGCTCACCTAACCTCGCACATTCCTGCAAACTCTGCGTAATTCTTGCAGTTCCCTTTCTCCTTAAAAAGGCACTAGTCACTTATCAATGTTAGCTTTGCAATTGAAGAAAACTTTTATTACAAAAAAAAATTTAACCAGTCTGCTAAAAATGAAACCTTCCGCAATAGTATGTGAATAGCGAGCCGTGGGTAGTCACACTCTCACAGTGTTCCGCTTCCTCTTTTTCTGAGCGTCAACCCTTTTTTCTGCAGAAAAAGTACTCAGCATTTTTTTCCTACTATGTGACAACAAGCTTCTATTTGTTGTCACCCTCGACAAATTGCACTTTTCTTTGCTTAAAGTAGCGTGAAAAATTGGAGAAAAGCTCCCACGTTCATTTACAGCATTCCTCGAATTAACTAGTTTTATTTGCAAAACACTTCTCCTAGTGCTAGTGCTTGTCCGGTTTTAGATGCCAAAGAACTTCCTTGAGTTTCCTCTGCAACCTGCTACCTATCCCATCTTCCCATCCCGACTCCACTACATAAAAAATTCGTTTCAATTTTTTCTCTAAAAAGTGAAGTGGCAAGATTAAAAGGATGGGAAATGGCGTGGGTGGTACTGCTCTTGAAAGAACAAAAAACACAGCCAGGAAGAAAACAATATCACTGTTGGAGGGTCAGTATCATTGACCTTTGGAAAACAGAGGTTTTCGCATTTGGAATGTTTATGGAAGAGTGCTCCTAGCTGGAAATAGATTCCACTTTTCACAACAGCTCTCCACTGTTGGAGAGGAGAATTCCCACAATCACTTTACAGTTTTTTGCACCTCTGCTTCTCCAAGCTGGCTTCTTTTGTTTCCTCCACGCCTGAATGATATTTGATGTAAAAGCTACGTAAATGTTAGAGACTTGTGACAGGTATCACTATCACTTGTGCAAACAATTCAAGCGAAGTAAGACTTTTTTAAAGTGGCCATCTCCGTAAAGCATGCGCAGGATATTGGATTATAGATTATATATGCGGAAGGAGAAGGAGCATTTAAAAAAAGCTTCTGTTTTTGCGATGCTTCCCCAAACAGAACTGAAAAAAAAACTGAAACTGCAATAATCATCATAGTGCCATAACGCATTTATTATAGCTGTGCTAAATATGGCATTATATTCTCTCATCTTCCCTCTCCTCATTCAAGTCAAGTCAAATCTAAAGCGAGACGTATTATTAATAAAAAAAAGAGATGCTTAATGCTATGCCGTATACACGCTACACATCCGTGGGACTTTTCTGATGATGCTCCCTGTGTTATCTTACGCCATTATCATATCGCTGTTTCTCTGTATCCTCGAAAAGGGAAGTGGGGGATGGTCGGTGGAGCACAAAGAGGAAGTTGCTAAAGCATTCAGGACTGCAGCTGACGCTTAACTCTTCTGCCACTCTCCTCGCAACCATCACCAGCAACAATGTGGATGAGCTAAACAATGGAAGTGGGAAAGAAGAGTAAGGTACAGTCACAATCATAACAGCAGACCAGATGGCCAACAACCTGGTTTCTTCCTCCTTCACTGCGCTTACTGCGCCAGCCCTCACTGTGCACACAGGTCGATGCTTCGTTTAATTCAAGCAGACTCATAAAAAAATGTATTGTGCTTATGTACTATTGCACAGGAAAAGATTCTTTTTTTATCCTCTCACCTTTCATAGTAAAGCTCATCTTCATATATGCAACCAAGTCTTTTTTATATTTTTGAAACTTTTTTTTGCTCTTTAACGTGTGAAATGGCTTGACTTAAAAAAAGAGAAGGTGGTGTAGGCGAGTAAAGAGTTGAAGAGTGAATGAGCGTTGTTGCTTTTGGTCTTTGGTGGCTCATTGCGACTGGGACGGGATGCGGATGAAAAGGGAACAAAAGTTGTGCTCTGTTCATTGTTGATGTTGCATATGGGTATGTGCATGGTGTGAGCAGAAATGACGTGATTTTTTGAAATGCTTGAGGTAGGCATATTCCGTTTGTTGCGGTATTCCTTTCTCACTTGGCTTTTTAGAAAACGCCAACTGCCAACGAGCGACGAGAGAATGCGCATGTTATGCTATATGTGGCGGTTACAACAGAAAATAAGAAGTTGCAAAGTTGTATTTTTCCCTTTTGAGAATATTCTTTTTAAAAAGGAAGTTTTTATGCTGTGAGAGAAAACGCTATGCATTTTTTGTCTGAGCTAAACAAAAACAAATGGTAATGTAATGATATGAGAGCCATTTATAGGCAGAAATGAGATAATTTTATTGTCATTTATTAGCTTGGGCAATATGGTGTTTTTGCAAATTTAATTATGATTGGGTGGGGGTAGATAGCTTTAAACGCGACTTCGTCTTGTGGCAGAAGACATGCCTTGTGTTGTGGAGAGAGACGAGAGCCTCCCTAAATTGAGTTTGGAAGATGGGTTTTTACGACTCGTCTGAGCGGACGACTGGAACCTTGTATTGTGGATTCGAGATGACGTCGATGACGATGAAGCTTGTCTGTTTTTACGTATTTGTGGATTCAGTCCGACTGAACGGAGTCCTACTTGCTGTTTACCGTTTTGCTTGGATTGATTTTGAGTCCATCTTCTTTGAAGCTGCTGTCTTCCTCCTCCTGTTAGAGATGATATAAGTCCGCTACCACGACCTCCTCTACCAATCATGGATGATATAAGTCCGCCACCTGAACCTCCTCCTTGTTCTAAAACCAAGATTTTGGCGGATCACTTTTACTTTGTTCCGATTATTTGCGGAAGCTGCAGATGAGGATCCTGAACTGGAGCTTCTTCCCCCGCCAGACCTGACCGATTGAGAAGCAAAGGCGGAATCCCATGTTCGCCTTCTTTTCAGTTTTCTTTTCCCCTTTTTCAGAATTTTTCTCTGCCCTTGCCTTCCTCCAGCTCCACCAGCCTTGGATGAACTGGAGCTCCTATTGCCACCACGTCTACCAGCTCCTCGTCCACCTTTTTGCCCTGCAAACCCACCGCCAGTTGGCGAACCATTCCGTCCACCTCGTTGGCTTGAAGCACCTCCATNGCCCCATTCCGTCCACCTCGTTGGCTTGAAGCACTTCCACCGCTAAACCTTCCACCAGATGCAAGTCCATCTCGCCCACTTCCTTGGCTTGAACCAAACCTTCCGCCGGCTGAATTGGTACCTTTTCCACCAGATGAGCCCAAACCTGAAGAAAGCCCACCCCTTCCACCTCCTGGTCCTCCAATAGTTCCACTGGACCAAGACGCTCCACCACCTCCAGTCCGATCTCCTAACCCATCAAGCCCTGATAAGGTACCAACTTCACTGTTTCCGCTACTGCCGGAACCGCCAATATCTATGTCACCCCGCCCGTCTGAACCGAGCCCATTTAGTCCTAATTCAGATAATATCCCTCCTCGTGATTGTCCTCCAGCTTCTCCGGCACTCCCACTACCGATATGAGACCCGGAACTACCACCACCTCCTCCATATGACCCGGAACTACCACCACCTCCTCCTGAACTGCTGCTCGAATGCCCTCCGCCACTACCACCACCTCCTCCATATAACCCGGAACTCCCACCACCTCCTCCAGAACTGCTGCTGGAATGCCCTCCGTTACTGCTCCAAACGCTGCCACCATGTGACCCAATGCTACCACTTCCTTGGTGTAAACCAGAGCTGTCACCACCTCCATGTGACCCAGAGCTACCACTTCCTTGGTGTAACCCACTGCTACTACTTCCTCCATGTGACCC
>JAHZND010000755.1:0-13330 GCA_027744115.1 Acrocyrtus sp. NNG-2020 | reverse complement strand
TCTTTTTTTTTCATGTACGATTTTCGGTGGCTATAAAAAGCTCGTGCCAGAGTTACACAACACTTTCATTTCTGCTACTACATCAAATTCCAATTTTCACTTAAAGCAGATGCCTACTAGCATATTCTTTCTGATTGCATTACTGCAAGTTGCTCATCTGCCCGACGAGAATTTATATTTTTTTGTACCTTTTCTGTCCGACAACTTATTTGGCTGCTTTATATAAAGGCATTTTTATCTAGGTATAGTTGTGATTGCTCTTTTCTGTACTTTTTTCTACATACAAATTTATTTTTTTTATAAAAAAAGCGCCAAGTTCATCCCTACAAGGTTTGTGCGCACGGGTCTATGTTTAAGAAGAAAAATCGAAGAAAGCTAAACTGAATGAGTTGTCTAGTTGTTGAATTGGAATTAGAGTCTTGGGGCGTTTGCCTTGATGGTACCCCAGAGAAAGGAGAAAAGAGCGAAAAAAAGAAGACATCATTGCATATAGCTTCTCCTCTAAGGATATTTAAGCCTGAGATAAGTAAAGGCTGACGACTCTGATTTCCTTCCTTCCTTCCCTCTCTCTCTCCTGCTCTCTCTGCCTTCCAGCACAGACAAGATTTTTTTTATGCAGAGAAGTGGGTGTACCGATAAGGAAGTACACTGGTCAAAATCCAGAAATCGATATTTTCCTCTTTTATGCATAAAAGTGGTCTGGTCACTGAGAGAAAAAAAAATTGTGTGGAGCTCTCAGCTCTCTCCTCTCTTCTTCCCTGCTACTCTACTCGGGAGAGTTGCACGAAGGAAAGAGTTCCTCTTTTATGCATAAAAGTGGTCTGGTCACTGAGAGAAAAAAAAATTGTGTGGAGCTCTCAGCTCTCTCCTCTCTTCTGCCCTGCTACTCTACTCGGGAGAGTTGCACGGTGGAAAGAGTAAAAGTCCAAGCCACATTGCACTGGAAACATTATTTTTTTTCTGGGAAAGAAAGTGTTTTCCAAGTTAACTTGATGGAGATGATGATGGTCCTGGAGAAATAAAAAGGATGAGGGAAAAAAATGTATGTGGATGTGCTTAAAGCCTGGAGTAATGGGTATTCAATAAATATGAGTACGCAGAAGCATTTTCTTGCATGAATGAAGAATTCATTACAATTTTCCTATATGGAACTTGCACTTTCAGTTATTTATTCAAAGAAAATAATGCATTCCGTTTCATTGATCATTCTCATATTTTTTTTCTCTCGAAAAAAAAATTCTTTCTAAAGGAATGTACTATGCAACCACTATTTCGTTTAGATTTATTTTTTGAGAGGATGGTCAACCACTGGAAAATATTTGGAGGAGAATAAACATATTTCATTCAGCATGGATTTACCACGGATAAAAAATGTGTGCGTTTATCGTCAGGAGTATCACGGATGAAATTAATCCATGCATGAAAATACATTCACTTCTTGCTCTGGTCAGAACCAGAAGGAAAAAGGAGAATAGTTAATTTTTCTTAGCCTTTTCCCTACATTTTTCTTGCCACATTAGTTTCATGCACCTTACTTTTTTTATTTACATGTCAGGTTTATTTTTTTTATTCTCGTACGATACTCCCAATTTTCAACTTTCAACGTAAATGACTCTTTCACGAAAAAGCAGCTGCAATAATTGTCCTCATCACTGCTCATTTTTCAGGCAGAATTATCCTAATGCTAATACACCATTTTACAGAGACATCAAAACTCTCTACAATGCACTCCTACTCCTCCCTGATGATATTTTTTTTTCAATTTTCCAAGCAAAATAATTTTTGCTCTACTTTTAATAATGCAATCAGTGAAGGAAGTGTTCTAGCCACAGAGTAATAACAAAATAGAGTCTTTCTCGAAATGCACTCTCGCACTATGCACCTGACTGTTCCTCTTCACCCTGAAAATGTTGTTGACGTTGCTGCTGAAAAATGCAGAATTACAAGAGGCCAAGATGCCAGAGCGTATGGCATAACAATAATAACTATTTACTTATGAAAATTCCGTCTAAATCTGGTTTCTGTTCTAGTTTAATCATCATTTCTTTCTCTCCCTACTTACATCTCCTCTCGTACATAAGTGAATCCCAACTAAAGCAGTCTCACAGTTAGATTACGGCACCCGACAGGAGCCACATATTATCATCATTACTTATTCATCAAGAGAAATTGAAAATAAAAAGATTGCTTAAACATTCAAAATATTGTACAAGTTCAACTTTTTAAATAATCAGTCTTCTTCTCTCTGCGCTGCAGTTCCTTTACCTGGATTGGGATAACTGTTGATGGAGCATTGCAACGAATAAAAATGATAAAACACAGCTTATTCCACTTTTCCACTATGACTTGAAGGTGCATAACAAAAAAAATTGTTTTTTGGTACAACTGATCTGATGATAATATGCATAAACTAGATGAATAAGAATGATAAAACACAGCTTATTCCACTTTTCCACTATGACTTGAAGGTGCATAACAAAAAAAATTGTTTTTTGGTACAACTGATCTGATGATAATATGCATAAACTAGAGGATTACGTAAGATTACAATGAACATAAATAATTTCAGTGTTTCTCCTACTGTAAAAAAAATCATGCCCATTTTATTCCATTGTGAGAAGTTACGAAAGTCAAGTCGCAGTGATACTGATAGCACTGTGGCTCTCTGATGACTCTTACAAATTGCATTTATGACAAAAAAGATATCGAAAGAAATTACAAATATAAAATTGTGACTGTTTTGAGTAGGAGGGAAAAAGAGATCCAATTCGATTCCGTCAATTCAGGTAAATCATGGCTCATGAGTCATGACTGACTGATAAGTGGGCTTGATAGATATAAAAACGTCATCGTGCACATAAGAAATGATAATAATTTTGAGTTGCTCTCTACAAAAATATAGTACCAAAACAGAAACGTGCAGGAAAAAAAATTGGGAACTGAAAGTGTATTGACTTTATATATATTTAAGACTATATAAATGCAAAAAAAATATTTATCAGAATTCTTCTTGAAATGAAATGAGAAGGAATATAAAAATGGAAGTGGAATAGAGTACACTTGCACATTTTGTGATAGGAGTAATAATAATAATCATATATTTACTATTGTAGAAAATAAGAAGGAGCAAATTTTTTTTTATTGATTGTAAAATGTAAATGGTTTGGAGTCATCATTCCTACTTGGGGAAACAAGATTAAGGCGTATCACAATCGTATCAGCATTCAGCGAACGGACAGTGTTTCGTTTTTCTCTGTATACATAAAATTATTTATGTTTGTTGTACAGCACATAACTCAAATATTAAATATTCTCTCAGTGGAGAGCATCAACAGCAAGTCAGCAACATCAGAATCACTTACAAATTTACTACTACCAGTTACAAAAAGCGATGAAAAAACAGAACAGTGAAGTGAACTTAGCTATTTTATTAGTATAAATGTACTTTAGAGATATTTTTATTATAAAATGCTTTTTTTCAGACTGAAAAAAATATAAATGGGAGAAATGAAAAAGACAGAAAATCTACTTTAGATGTTAGAAAGAAGGGTTTTTTGATCATCTCATCGCCACAAAATTTTAATATGCGGTACACTCATGAGAACTCTTTTTAAAAAGGAGATTTAAATTTCTGTAGTTAGTGTACTACAGCAGAAACATATTTGTATAAAAAATGGTTAGAGCTAAAAATGCAAAGTAGAAGGTTTCAAGCCTGAAGAAGGTAAAAAATATGGGTTAATTATCCGAGGAAGCTAGTTTTTCGCATGAGTTTGACCTCCTACCGATTTGAACACGTCTTTTCACAAAAAAAAGCAGGATCAGGAGCAGACCAGAGAAGAAGAAGCTGCTCTCTATTGAAGTGGTAAAAAAAACTGACGTAGGAACAGAAATGTAGGGAGCTGGGTGTAGTGAAAAAAATTGTGGCTTGTGGAATGAACTGCATCATCATCATCACAGCCACAGCGCCGTCGTAATCTATTTAATGATATTTTAGCTAGCAGGCAATAATTTGTTATTTTTTTACATTATATCTCCAAACAACAATATTTTAGGTAGGGTTGTACGCATGCATACATTAACGAAAAAGTAATAAGCCGTAGTTATCCTCATTTCTTCAGACAATGAGTTTGTTCTTATTTGCTGATTATTATTACTACTATTATTATTGTAAAGACAAAAGAGTCATTTTTGGTTAGTGGGACCTTTCAATCTCTCTTCCATTGCAGGAGTAGTAATGCTGCTGCTTCGCATGCTGTTGGGAAGTGTCCAAATGTGTGCATTTTTTATACATGATTTGATTATGATTACGCTTGCTTTGAGTTAGGAGGTCGTGAGGAGTGAGGAGTGAAGAGTGGGATTATTGATGTGCATGTAAATAGGCAGGTTTAGGGAGCTCTATTTTATATGCTTACGGTAGTAAAATGAGAGAAATACTGGACTGCAAAAAAAAAAGAATTTACGGCCTTCTCGTGATAAAAACATTCAAGAAATATTGGTGGCGCTTCAGCAACTACAAGTTCTTATATGGTAAATTTTAAGTGTCTTTAAACAGTATGAAAATATTGTTATTTCACTGAAAAACAGCAATTTTTACTCCTTTCGATGTCCATTTTTGTAACAAAAATGCACTTATTCTTTAGTAAACAAAGAGCTAAATGTAATAATCTAGTCGTGTACAGCACAAATTGCATTTTTTGGATAAGGAAGTTCCATAAATACTTTTCAGGAAAGTCATCAAAACGCATAAAAGTTAAGAAATGAGGAGCTGAACAAAGAAGTGCGTGTTTACACCAGTGTAAACTTTCATGTAAGTATGCCTTATTACCAGACATATATCCTTTCCTTACTCGGAATTATTTCACAGGTAAATGATTACGCATATATTATAATGAGTATATTCATTCAAGAAGAAAAAAAAGTAAAATCTGCTTTAGAAAAAACACCTTTTTCATATACGTTACGTAATATGGATAAAAGTATAATTTACCGATTTTTCATCTTTTTTTCCAACGTATTGTGGCCCTAAAGGGCTCAAAAAACAATCTGTCTACCCACCATGGGGTCTATTTTTTTCCAGTTGGGTAAATTTATAAAAATAGACTTGTTGCCCGGGTCCTCGTAACTCACAAAAATATTAAAAAGAGAAACTCTTTTTTTTCCTCGTCTTACGCACCATTTGGTACTACAGTGTTATGGCAAGTGCTCACGAGAGAAATGAAACTACCTGGTTGAAATGATCATAACTGATTTTCTAATATTTATAATGCAGATGAACTTGATGAAAGTAATCTAGGCAATAATAATGAATATTTAAGTAGGCAGTAGTAGTAGTAAACAGACTTTTAAGTGGAAGTTGGAGTCTTGTTGTGAATTGTGAATACAATTTAAATACTGAGTGCTTCGTATGTAAACGAATCTTATCCGCTTTGGAAAAATAAGTGTAGTATTAAGCTTGGTATGTGCAGGGTGAAACTTTCTTTTTTTTTACAAAAAAAAAATTATATTTATGATGTGAGTTGGAAAGAGTGAGTGGCTAGCGACTGGCCACTCGTCCGCTTTGCAGAAGAGAGACGCAAAGACGCAATATCAGGTTGAAATGATGCTCCTGAAGAAAACCTGACCATGCCATTAAATATGTGATGTGATAAGTTACGAGGCATGCTGACCCGGGTAGTCAGCCAGCAGCCTTTTTTCAAAAAGAACTTAAAAGGAACAGTTTAAACCACATTGTTTGGCTAAATAGTGTTTTCATTCCTGAAAAATACGTATCCCTCAATGGCCCACGCCTACTTTCATTTCCATCCTTCATTGCTTGTCTCCACTCACAGCAGTAGTCAAATGATGGGCACTTCATTTTCATACGTAAATAGCTAAAAAACATTACAAAAAGATGAGAATTCCGTTCGCAAAGGAAAAAAGGGAAACGCTCTAAAATCAAATTCCCATTTTCGAGCTACTCACAAAGGAATTTTTTTTCTCCGAAAGTTTTTATTTGTATCCCTTGGCCAAGGAACATCTTATGAAATCTGAGCCGAGCTAATTTCCAACAAACTAATTTTACCTCTCTGACTTGAATTGTAGTACCATTATTACTATCCAATACTCCTTGAATAATAAATAAATTGAGTGCCCTACTTTAAAATTTTGTAGACACTCTTGTTAACTTGTAAAAAGTCTAAAGGGCTCTGGCTACAGCTACGTCACACCACAAAAAAAGCTGTTAAAAATGGTATTTACGTAGTTTTCTTACCCAAATCATTTCTGACGTCGATATGATTTAGATGAAGCGTTTGTACCCTGTTACCGCTCTCACGCACTGCAAATATTGCTTTTTAATTTTCTACAATTAAAAGAGTGCACGCTGTAAATGTATATTTTTGCTAGCGAAAAATAAATTATTGCAATACGCTTTCAGGAAATTCCCTCCTTTATTGAGAAAGATGCAATCGCTAATGTACTTTTAATTGGGCATGGATGATTTTTCTTTTTTTTATTGGCTCTAGTCTAAGGCGTGGGGCTACACACTCCCTTACAAGTCCCTACACAGAAAAAATTTCTACACTTATAAATAATCAATACTTATTTGCTATTCGTACATAATCCCTTGTCGACAAAATAGAACCAGCATTAGTGTATCGCCGTGTTGAGTGAGGATATGTGAGCGAAATAAATTTGTTAGTGGAATAATAAAAATACATGTTGAACATAATTTTTCCCTTTAGTACTTTATATACCGCTACACCAATTCGATAATACTGTAAAATAAGCAATTTTTCATCGAAAACACTTCAAACTTCACCAAATTAAAATTGCTCTTTAATTGCCTATTAAATGATAAGGAGGTAATGAAGTTAATAGTTCATTTATTGTTAGTAGAAGTGCAACCGCATAAAAATATTTTTAAATAAATGATCTCAGCGATCATAAACCAAATGATAATCGTAATAATAACTCAAAACCGTTTTACTATTTTTTTAGTTTTTCTAAAATATTGCTCTGCAAAAAACTAATTGTTTCGAAACAGCGAAAATATGTACAACCTTTTTTAAAATGATGATAGAAATTGTATTAATTTACATTGCGCATGACCCTAATTTTTCTTATCCTACTAATTTTTTGCCTCCACAGAACAGTACAGCATGTAGAGGGAATGTTTATATAAACATATTAAATTCCTTTTCAGATCCTGCTAGAAATGAGTAGAAATTTTTGCTTTTTCTTGTCATTAAAATTGACTCCTATTAAAATCTAGAAAATATATTGCTTAAATGGCTAGCCATCTTTTATGTCCCTTGAAAAAAAACCAGTAGCGCAAAGCGCAATACCAGAGAAAAACCGACAACATTAAAAACATTATTAAAAAGGAATAAAAAATATTATTATGACTACAGTGAGCAAAGTGGAGTCCCATTTACATGTAGGTAGGCTTTTTTCTCAAAAAAAAAATTCTAGAGAAAAGTCTTCAAAAAATCTTTGGCAATATGTGCATGCGTCTATCCACGACTAATGACTTTTTGTCAAAAGTTCACGAGAATTAAATTGGCCTGTTCTCATTATCCATTTTTCACACTCAACTTTCTGTTTGCTTTGTACCTCTATCTGCATTATGCTCACCTGAAATCATTTTTATAGACGTAATAACTTGCATTTTAGCAATTTAGCACATAAAATACAGCACAAAACGCAAATCTTTTCGTCTGCAAAATATTTATTAATTGCTTCTACTCAATAATGAAGCAACAATGAGGAGTCTTTTCTAGAAAAAAAATAAGTATGAGCAAAAAAAATTCACATTAAGAGCTAATGTATCATCATCAACTTCTCGCATTTCCATCTTTAGGTAGATGACTATTTTATTGGGGGTAGGGGCTCACGTAAAGCTCTGCTTTCTTTTAGCTCATCATCATTACTGCATAATACGCAGACAGTCATTTCAAAAATATATCACGGCTTCGACGACAAGTCTGTGTAGGTAGATACCCTGACAAGTAGGAGAAGAACGACGTGAGGGACTTCTCGCTGTCTGTCTGCTAAAAAGTATTTTTTTTCCACTCCCACAAAATTGATTTCCTTAATGTTCACATTCAACAAAGTTCAAAGGAATTTCTTTCATTATGGCCTGGCCTGGCCTGGCTCATTTTATTTTATTTACATTTCCCCCCGTTTTTTATTACCACCTCACTTCATGTTAATGCCAAGATGCGGATATACTTTTATTTCATTCTTCGACAGGTGAAGTGAGACTTTGGGTTGTGAGCAGAAACAAAGTTTACAAAAAAAACATTTAACGGCCATGTTGAACAAATAAGTCGCGGCGATTAAGCGTAGGATGGGCTTCGCATCTCATTATTTTGAGAGAGTTGATTCGCTCTGCATTTACCATTTACCAATACATTTTATTTCATTGCAATAAAATATCATTCATTCATCCTACTAACCAGATCAAAACAACGGTTTTTATATTGGCGATAAAATATTAAACAGTGTTACCTAAAGTGGAAAGTCGTTTAAGAAAAATCGTTATCTTTTAAGCAGTCATGTTCTTAGAGATGATAATGGCGATTTAACTACTTTTTATCTCATTGCAAACCATTATTCCGTAGACAAAAACAAAATATTTATCCAAACGTCCGTATACCAAACTCCAATCGGTTCCTTCCTCGCATAGGTATATGAGTCCTCTCCTTTTTTTTAAAGGGAACATGATCTACATTCTGCCTATGAGCCGTTTTCTAATAAAATGTAAAACAAATCATTCTTTAAAAAATTCCTTGCCTTTGGAAATTAATAAAGTTTAAAGCAAAAGTCTTCTCAATGAAGCAATATTTTTTGCCTATTTCAATATTTTCCACTGAGATAATGAATCAGCCATTTTTTATTTGGCTTAGGCTCGATCCACATCATTATAAAATGTAGGAATGGACATGTCTGTAATATACAAATAAATTTTTTGTTTGACTCGTGTATGGCTCTGCCCTCTTGAAAAAATGGCGACGGCGACTAGCCAAATCGAAACAATGAGTCTTGCATAAAAATATTCCACATTATAAATTACAATGAGTAAATCACTACAAAAAAGCGAGTAGAGTTTTACCTCATAAAAAATATCGAGTTTAGCGTAAGGCACACCACTCACATTTATTCAGAGCGCTCTACTCTGCCCTCCCGTACAATAGCCATTTATCTTCTACTTCCTTTTTAAATGAGCTAATTTACCTGAAGCTCATGAACATTAGGAGAGCGCTTTTTTAATGCTACCTCCGAAACAAGAATTATTATACGATTTTCCTGATATTGTAAAAAAAAGTATAGTCCGCTTCGTCTAAATACATTTTTTTTTCATTTATTTTCCATGTCTGTATGCAATCATGGAGGTCTCGAAACCATCTCACAAAAAACCAATCAATCACTCGTCATCTCCTGCTCACTCCACTTTTTTTCTACTCATTCTTTTCTGACTCAAAGAAAAATGATGAATTCCAGATGAGAATTCCACCTCTCTTCCAATTTCGGAGTTTGGGTTACTTAATATGTTGTGATTGTTGATGATGATGAGTGAAACTGTCGGTTTTTTGGATTAGCTTTTTTGTTAAAAAATGTGCTCTGATCTCCTCACAATAATATGCCTATTCGATTAGATCCAGTAATATATTGCCTTTTTTTAAATGCTTGCCAAACAACAAAGTCCGCTTAAGAAAGCGATTGAGAAGGAAGCCTAGTCCTTTCATTTTTATCTCCGCTGTTGTTTCCACTTCTTCAAAGGAAAAGGATATTACGTTCACGTTAACAAATTGTTATATGGCTTTATCGAAACTCGTAATCGTACCCAATTCACAACACATTTTTGCATGAATGGAGTGGGAGAACAATGCAATTTTCTCAATCCACCCTCTATTAAAAAATTCGGAGTCCCCAAAAATATTCCAATTTTCATTTCCCTTCTTCTATTATTAAAATAAATGGCTTGTTTTTGTCCATCTTTCTTTCTCTGCAGCAAGTCCCTTTTGGTTTTAAGCAACTGAGCCATAATAAATTCATGCTGAAGTGCCTTATACGACTTGAAGCACTTCATGCATATCTTTTTCTGATAAATGAGCCTCTTCCACTAGCTAAATATTGAATAAAACATAACATTAGTTTTATTTTCTACTAATGGGAAGTTTCCTTTTGCATAAGCATACCTTTTCTTTTTTACTCTCTGAGAGCATTGATTTTGCCCTAATGGAAAAAATCTGCTTTTTCCCTTATTCCTCCCTGAATAACAAAATTCTTTTTTTGGGGAAAAAAATATATAAGCAAAGCAGCTGGCCACTCTCTCATCTTGTCTTCCTCTCATCTTTGCTTCCCACATACTCCTCCTCTCCCAAAATTCGAAAAATTCTCCGGATCTTTTTTCCCTATTTATGTGTGTACACTTTAAGCAAATTGCGTTTTTGTCCAGTCATCATCCTCTTCATATGTAGATGTACATGCAAGCTGTACTATTTTTTTTCGAGAGCTACAAAAGCAAACTCACAATCAAAGGGAAAAGAGATGAACCAGTGCAGCGGTGTGGGAGAGAATAAGACTCGAAAATGGGGAATAAATGAGAGTGCGTTTTTTTCATAAAATGGGAAAAAAAGATCAAAGGAGATTCCTTTTTTGGGGAGGAAAACCGTAAGCATACTTTACTCTCAGCTTAATAATATAAGGGCCCTCTTTTAAAAAGCAGATTTTCAATGGTGGATTCTCCCCACTCTACCATTCTGATTGTGAGCAAAGCTGCAGATAAGGATATACTGGCCTGTCCCTACAAAATTGTAAAAAACGGAGAATGCAATGCAGAAAAACACACAACATTTTGCATTTCAAAAGCAAATATGTAAAAAACGAAAGGGATTTTTAGCTCACTTTTGATTGCAAAGGAGCTTTCCCTTTTTTTCCAGGAATACAGAAGGGAAACTAAAACTGTGTAAAGTTTTGCTTAGAATAAATTTCCCAGCCATATTAAACTACATTTTACTGCTTTAAACATTCCATAGATGAATATAGTGTGGGATATAATATGCCAGACTATGTGTAAGTATGTACCTGACAAAATCTCGCGAAATAATCGTAATCACATACAAAAAGCAGTAATAAACGAGGGTTGACGTATGTCTAGATAAGCTCACAGCTGGTTTCACACAGTACCGTCTTACGTAACTGTAACGAAATCGTTTCTCGTCTACTTCCTAGCCTAATATTAAAAGATTTTTTCCAGTGTTCTGCTTACACTTTTAATGATAGAGAGTAAAAATGTGTGTCATGAGGATAAACACAGATTTAACAAGTAGGTACAAGTATTATCGCTTTCAAAAATAAGTATATTCTCCAGTGCTTGAGTCACTAAGACGGGATTCCAGGCAGAAAAATGAAGACGAACGACCTTTTTCCCCTTGTAAAGTGAAATATCTTTTATTTTTCTTAGAGGTGGTTGCGTGATAGCGAGGAAAAGATGCGGTCAAGGCCTTTCGCATCAACATCAAGCAAAGTGATGTGCGGTGGTAGATGGTGATGAGGAATTGTTTTCTATGCCTTTGTGTCTTTTGTGCTCTCTAATGTACAGTCGCTGTTGTAGGTATTAAAAAAAGGTAAGATGGAAAAAAACTTTTTTCCACTTTTTAGCATGAAATGAAAATGCGCACTGTCATGCATCTTTTTAGGGTCTGTGTTATGCGTTTCGTGATTATGGATTTTTGTGATTACTGAGAATCCAAACGTAACAATTCCTTTGATTATGAAATGTGTCCTTTGGAAAAAAAGTGAAAAATGTATGATAAGGTTTAAGTCGATTAGCTTTTAAGATATTTTTTTTTCAAGGAGAGATAAAGAAAAATTATGCACAGGGATGCCTACAAAATGAAGAAAACGGTTTGAGTATTTTCCGTTGGAATAGGTAATTTTAATGATGCATGCATGAAAAATTAAAGATTATCCTTTGAAATTGAAATTCTGGCAAAAAAATAAAATAGTTTTACATTCACAGATCATTAGTTGGGATGCAAAGGGTGAACATTATGCATAATAAAAAATGTGTTTTTTACGTTTATTTCCTGTATTTCTTTGAAAAGGGTGCAATTCTTACGAAAAACCTTTTATTTCATCAAATAAGGAAACAAAATTATAATTCAAGAAGAGGCAAGAATATTAAAAAACTGAAAATGTACCCTTTCCTTTCCCATGCATTTCCGAAAATATGATCATATGAAAGGGTACTTATTCCAAGAGATGGTTGTTAAACGTGTACGTAAATAATCACAAGATTTACATTTCCCAGGAAAATATAAGATTTTAGAGAAGCATACAAATGTATTCCCACCTGAAATCCGTATTTTTTTTAGTAAAAAAGGGACAAAAGCATCAAAACTTCGGTGCAGCGTAAGATGATCAGATACAGTATTTAGGTATGGAGCTCTTCAGCTTGGCTTACTGCTTATTATTCTACTTTCCCCTTTTTTGGGCTAAAAGAGTGCTTGTTCTGATGAAAAGATATTTGTTTTCAACTTCCTTTTACTCCGCTCATACTTCATATCCCTTTCGCTTTTTATATAAAAAACCGAATTCTGTTCTCACCAAATTTTAACAAATATCACACAAGTGTTCCTGTAGCAGTTTGTAAAGGGAGCTTTTTTAACCCTAAAAAATCTACAGGTTTTTTGGTTTTTTACTAATATAAAATAGGTTGAAAAAAGATTAAAGTGCTGTCAATGACTATTTTTATTTCAAAAAGGGTTACTTTTACACAATTTTTTATTCTTACTAAAATATCAATAGTGCACCTTTTCCAAATAATTCCATAAAAATGTATGTTTGCACAATGATACAGTAGTGCTTACACAAAAACCATAAAAAATGTAAGGGTTAGCATAATAAAAGCCTCTTAAAATTATGTGGGAAATGTGGAGTAAAAATGCACTTTCAGAGTGCAAAACGAGGAAACTTCATCTTGAATTTAAATGAGTTTCCCATGACCCGTGAACTCTTAAATGGAAGCTGTAAAAATTCCCAAATTCCAACCCTTCCGTTTCTTTTCAGAAATTATACATAAGTAATTTGCTTAAAAGAAATTTTTTAGATTTTTTTACAAAAAGAAATTCACCCATTTATCTCCACTTTTCCCACCAAAACTTCATTTTACCCAACCAAAATATAAGTAAAATATTATTTCTTCCACGGCTTTTAATAGAAAACCGGTACAAGAGTTGTAGCCTATGCAGCCGTAACAATTTTGCTTGTTTTTACGCAAACCCGCGGTATATTCCTCCTTTTCACTTTGATTTAATCAATCAGCCACTCAATTGATCTACAT
>JAHZND010000754.1:0-14030 GCA_027744115.1 Acrocyrtus sp. NNG-2020 | reverse complement strand
AAACCAACTTGGGTTATTATTATGGCTTCTGATATGAGGAAACACATTACAATAATTCTGCTGTGGACAGTTAACTAGTTTGATAGTACTTTTTCCTCTGCGCTTATAGTGTCTGCGGAAGTCATATATATTTTTGCAAGTATGGCCTATTTATTTCAATTTTTTTTCGCAAGTTGGATATCTACAAGGAAAAAAGGAAGGACGAAGCGATACAGAGAAGAAGAGTTTATCTTCTGTGACATAAGTGGACTATCTGTGCATTTTGCAGGGGTACACTGTGCGGCAGCACTGACTTCCTAAGTAATCTAAATTGATGAAAAAGTGACTAATGAAAAGGTACCAAAGCGTACAGTTTTAGTCCGTATTAATGACCTCTCTCTTACCTAACCGCTTGAGATGCGTTCCCACCTTCCGTCAGATACTTAATCGCGAACATCAATATTGAGTACTGTGCATGCTGGTAGGTATTATTTCAGACTTTTAATCTCGAATTAAAAGTATAACAAGAATAGACCAGCGCGAAATGAGGGTAAGACATGAATCGCTGGGCATACCATAGGTGGACTGTCAGCAGATTACATGGCGACTCGTTTCAGAGTCCAAGCTGATTTATGACTTTTTTGAGATTGAAATTGCGAAACGAGTCATAGCATTAAAATTGCTGGGAAGTTGTCGCTTGAGGACGGTTGCAACAACAGCAAAATTTGTCGAACAAAGTTTGTAAGCTTTCTTACAGTTTTATTAAATGACCTGTCTCCACACCACTGGCACTTATGGAATCTTGTTGGTTTTTTCATAGATTTTTCATAGTGGCAATAATCATGTAATTGCAAATTAACTAAATGCGCTGCTGTACAAGTGTCATTGCACCTAAGATTGGTAGAATAAAAAGAATTGTCAGAAACTGGATCCACTGCCAGGAAGCAGTTTCATCTTTGCATTTAAGGTTGACGTTTTTTTTTGTTTTAACGTAGGTGAAAAACTAACTACGAGCTGTAGCAATTACAATGAGTAATTTTCCTGCGCTCATAAATTCCAACATATATTATCATTAATTTTGTCAAATGTGCAGTGCACACAGAAGAACGTTTGAATGTGTCAATGTCAATATAATGCCCGTATCCTTGCACTAGTCTGAAACACAAGAAGGGGAGTCCATAAACACCAAAGTTGATGACGGCAGCCTATAACCGGATTCGTAATTTTCGGTTATAAATTAAAACTCGTAATAAATACTTGCAGAGGGTTGGTTCAGCTGGGCAACTAACTACCTACTAACAAATTTAAAAAAGGATTTTGTTAAAAAAAAGTCTTCACCTCTACTACTTGAGAAGGTGCCCATATAGTAATAGGAAAAACAATTGAAATATTCGTTCAAATGAGGGATTTCATGCAACGGGAAAAAACTGGTAGTACTGACCCATGAAACAGTCGCAGGTGAAATGCGAATTTAATGGCGAGGAAAATGTCCTTTTGTCTACAGATGTTGTAACCTGATACAGCAAATCCCACGAAAAAAGTTAATCCCATCTTTCAAACCCAGTCACTTAAAACGGCAGGCTATACAGTTGATTATTTTCAGCTATAAGAGGAGACCCTACCCACATTCAAAATTGCTTAACTTGGCTGCGTTGCATGGCGCGTTCATTAGCATCCTCGTCATGAACTCGAGGAATGCTTTCAATATATAAAATAAAATGTAGCACAGCGTCGTCTTTTTAAAGTGAATTAATTGCGTTTTTTTATTTCATGGAAATTCTTCCCATTTCAAGACATTTTTAATTACAAGCTCTTGACTAGTTTCATCTCATAAAGCTAGAAAATCGAGCTGGCGCGATGATGTGAAGGAGAGCGAAAGAAAAACTGTTATGTTTCAACTTGTACACACATAAGCCATGCATTTCTAATACTATTTTCAATTAGAGTGCTGCATTACGCACACATTAGCAGCACACAAAAACTTGTTGCTTTCCCAGTTGAGTTACATTTCCAGTTTGCTTCGGGTTGGTGAAATTGTTTTTAAAAAAATGTTACATTCTCAGCACAGCAGTGCACAGTGGGTTAGGTGTGAAATCTGGTACAGTAAGTATACGCTGAGAGTAGAAAGCAGCAAAAAAAATTTTTTGCGTGTAGGCATTCGTGAATTCCTTTACGTGAGTATATATCCTACATATACGCACGTATGTATGTATTTCACTTTATTTTACGATTATTACCAATTATATTTATTATCATTTTTCTCTACAGCAGTCAGACTCCCTACTGCTTAGCAATGGAAATCACGGACTGGAGGACATCAAACATGCTATTGAGCAGCTCACTCTACGCTCGTCCTCAGGTGGCTCTTCTACTATGCTGATGAGCCATCATGGATTGACATCGGGAAGCTCAGCTGCAGTTGTAGGGCATCATCTCTCAAGTTCTGCAACAGGTCATCACATCATCCGAGGTGGGACAGGAGATACAGGTCATCACTCCTCTTATTCTACCTCAACGTACTCCTCCATGAGTGGAAGCGAGTGTGATCGCCAGCACAGAAGGCCTCATCATCTCATCCGGCATTCCAGTCTTGAAACCATCAATACTCAGGTAGAAATTGTTATGAGGAGTCATTTAATTCTCTCGCAGGTTTTCTTTCGAAAGAGATGCTACTACGATGACCACTGAGGATGCTTATTATTATTACTTTGTATTGTACTCCTGTACCAGGAGCAGCAGCAAATGATGCAGTATGCAGTGCGCTACCTACTTGTCGGCTATAAAAATGCAGGAGGCGTTCTCATATCTGTATTCTGATACGTTTTTTTCAGACGCTCTTTTTGCCATTGTCATTGTCCCCTCTCAATTCGCCTATACTGCTTACCATTTCCTCTCACGTGCATTTAAAAGGCCATTCGTGAATCGAAAAAAATCTCTTTCAGCTGAGGCTGAATCAACAAATCATCGACCACTACATGGATATTAATAGTCTACACACGCCATGTGGTCATCATCTTGAGACGCAACAGAGGAAACCTGTAGCCGAAAATGAGTTATAACTTTGCCCAGCATCCATTGCACATCGAATCAGTTTAAAGCTTAAAAGCTACTGCATACCTTGACGAATAAGGAAATTCAATATTTTCTTTAAATTAGAGAGAAACATTTCCCGTTTTATGAGGGTGTATATATGGCGAAAGATTCTGTGTAAGATTAGAAGAGACACACTGTTACAGGCGGGCGAAATTAAAATGTCTTTGTAATTGGACTCTTGACTTTTCAGCTGTCCACAGAGAAAAATCAGATTTTAAAACTAAACTAGTTATTAGTCAGTTGTAATAAATCTTCCCATAACTGCAAAATTACGTGAGGTGATAAGGTGATAAGAAAGTCAAGGGAGGGTGGAACTGCGTGATAATACATTTCATGTAATAAGCCAGAGCTACTTAATTCGAATATGTTGGTTCACTTCCGACTCATTAGTTTAGAGCTGAACACTGTGAAACTTTCATTTATTACAGCGATGAGGACACCCCTCATGACCTGAAAATTAACACCTGCGTACTTATGTAATGTATACGAGCAATTATGAAATCCTCACTAATTCTACAGGTCAGCGTAATATTCATAAACAGGAATTAGCTTAGTCGTTTTACTATAATTTTATGTAGCGTAATTTTATTTTGCTAGAGAAGCATATTCTAAATTAATTCAAATTGTACAAGTGGCTGGTCAGTAAATTTCCTTTATTGTGTGAATTTGGTTGCTCCGATGATTTTCGCAGTTGGGGAGACAGCAAATCGTAAAAAAATTACAACTTCGAGTAGTATACAACCTGGTCAGATAAGGTTTACAGCATCCATCTGCAATTTACCCAACTTAACATTTCTGATGACAAGATGGATAGTAATAAAATAATGACAACTGTCAAGACAAGCCAATAAAACTTTTTTTGCTTGCCCCTTTCCTAGCAAAAAATATGAAGTTTTGAAGCAGCAAGCAGCTGGATAAAATCTGCAAAAGGGTATTATTTATACAGCGTTATCATTTACATACTTGTGCATAATAATACATGACAACATTTTGATTATAGCGTGGAATGTACAAACTATTCGCTACCTTGGCTAGATCGATGATCTGAGGAACAAATACAGCGTCATGTCATGCCGTGTCATCATTACAGTACCTATCACCATCCTATCATGTTCACAACTCAGTTACTCAGTGCAGATATCAGATTATGCAATGAAATGCTCACTTTTCCGAGTCTTTCAAACAGGCACCTCAACCACTGCCTGCTTGCTGTAAGGTGGTACTAGTAATTCCACTTTTTGTTTTCTTGCGACCGTCTTCAACTTTTTTTAAGGCTCTTCACATGATTTTTCCCTGTCACAAATGACTTCTGCTAGTTACGTTTTTACAACACAATGCATACTTATCTTCCTAGAAAAAGTGACTGGGAAGCCCATTTTCAATTTTACTCTAGCCAAAGCCCAGTAGCATGAGATAATAAGAAGGANAATTTTACTCTAGCCAAAGCCCAGTAGCATGAGATAATAAGAAGGAACCATGAAAATTTTACGATGTTGGCAGAAAGATTGTTTAAATTTGATCATCCTCGTGATGATGTTCGAATTGTTTACTGCCAGAAAACTTTTTTTTTACTTTCTGGACTTTCATTAAAGAAAGGGAAATGTCCATGCAATTTTTTCTACATTTTAGATGTTTAATATACTTTGTCCCCTTTCAATAATTTTTTTTCTACTTACTATTAGCGATAGGACTTAATAGCGTGCTTATAAGCAACCATTCAGAAGCAGGTTACGTTTCTACTTGCACTTGAGCGTTTTTTTACGTTGACAAGCTGCGACACTGCTGCATCCTCATTCTGATTCCTGATTTGATTTTTTTAATAAGGATAATAAGCAGAAAAGAGAAAAGGTTCATAAAAGCAAAAATGAAAAGGGGATGTGTTTAATTAAGGATTTCTTTCTCATGGTACAATTTCGAGTCATTTTATAACTTTTCTTTTTATAATGTTTATCCTTCTACAATAAAAATGGACAGGCAAATGAAGACAATAGCGTCAGTTGGTAGTAGGAAGGCTCATGAACACGTACTACTATTGCTGCGACGCACTCCAATAACATCCGTCCCTGCCAACCTTACCTGAGCATTTGATTTTTTTTTACTAAATATCAATATGCAAGCTGTGAAGCAACCGTTAATTCTTTTTTACGCCTGCTTTTATAGCCAACAGGGAGGACGGCGGTTCACAAAAAGAGTCTAATGAAGCTTTATTATTTTATCTCAAAGTCCCCTGCTGCTTTAATGACATGTTTGTACGTATGAGTAAATCATATTAAGAGCCAACATCCCGCATGAAATATTGATGCGCTATTTTATATATTTCTGCTGCATGCAATATCGCACTTAAAGTGTATGCCTTCTACCTCCCCTCGATTTTTTGCTGGTCCGTAGTCGAAAATGGCATTAACTATGAAACTTCTTCGGATGATTGTGTAGTAAATTTTTTTTACGAAAGTGTTAATGAGTGTTTTTGCTTGGCCCGAAATTTAGGTAACTTCAGCGGATGAGTTCGTATGGGTGGATTCCCATAATCGCTTGGTAGAGCTTCAGCAGTACCCTTGGTCCCATCATGACATTCTTAAAGTAATTGAAAAAAGCTCTCGCCTCAAGGACAGTCTCGAGCGAATTTCAATGGAGACAATCCCTCGCATATCGTACCTCCTTCAACGGGCACTCGTCCGTGTCGCAAGGGAAATACAGAGATTGGCGAAAACATCAGGATTCTGCAGTAAAGTGGAAGTAGCATCTGCGCTAAAAATAGTTTTAGCTCCGAGCATAGCAGATTCCTGCTCTAAAGCTTGTTTACGAGCGGCAGCAATGTTCGCTGTCACAACAAAGGATGCCCTTCACAGAGAGTCTAAATCGGCACGAGCAGGCCTACATTTACACGCAGGACGGTTTCAGCGCTGGATGGTGGAAGTCAGATTGGGTCGATTTGTTCACGAGTTTGCTGCCATTTACCTGACCGCGATAATCGAAAACTTGATCGAGGTGATACTCTGTCAAGCGCTTAACTTTGTGGCGAACAATTACGCAGAAAATGCGGGAGGAGCTGGTGGAGGTAGCGCCGGAGTTGCTATGAATAATAATGGACATCCAGTACTGATGGCCGCTTCTTTGGAGCAGTCCATTGCAAGCAACGGAGATCTGTGGGGATTGCTACAGCCGTATGCCCACCTAAACGCTGGCAGAACTGCTTCAGGTATGTTGATGCCCTTTAATGGAAATTAATTGCAAAAAACCGCATGCATAATGAGTACATAAACTTTCTCACTTTTTGCGACCCAAACCACTCCTGTTGCGCTTCTAATTACCTCTAGCTCCACCTGCAGAACTTACCCGGCCTCGTGATTATATGTAAAATTCCGATACTTCGTTTTTTTACTAAATTCGTTAGCTTTTTTTTTCGAAAAGTGTACAAAGTACAACACTGCAAAACAAACTAGCGTCTCAGGAGCAAGAATAAAAACTCACTACTCTACATGATTATAGGATCTGCGTAAACGCCAATTTAGAAATGAATGAAATTGCAGGGTGAATAATGCAAAAGCATAAGATCAAACTAGCGTCTCAGGAGCAAGAATAAAAACTCACTACTCTACATGATTATAGGATCTGCGTAAACGCCAATTTAGAAATGAATGAAATTGCAGGGTGAATAATGCAAAGGCATAAGATAAGATAAGCTGATAGCAGCAATTTTTTATTTCTTCTAATTATTTTGCAAAGAATACAATTGCCAATTTTAAAATCTGAGTCGTGCGTTAAAACGAAGATAAATTGTATGACAGGATGATAGGCAGGAACTCCCTATTCATTAAGGATATATATACGTACGCTCATATATGCCCCAAACAAAAATTTTTCGTACTCATTACAGACTGCCCAATGCTCAACATGCTCAATGAGCAGTAGCTGGATAAGGACGAAAAAAATAGCGACACAACTGAAAGTTTTTGGAGTCGTTAATTGAACCTTAAATATTTCCCCCTTTTCATTTCTCTGCTACTGGTCCTACACTCCACTTCTGAGAGAAAGAGCAATTTGCATACGAAAATACACATTAAGCAAGGGATAAGGTAAGAGATGCCGAGTAAAAAAGTAGGAGTTTGGATGATGAACTCAACTTAAATTCTAAAACAAAAAAAACCTGTTCGTTCTCACGGCAGAAAAAAAATCAAGAAGTAAAAAAAATTGCCGACTGACTCCTCTCATCATCATCATTATTCAAACGAAAAGGCAATAGTCGTAAAGTTCACTAGTAACACAGAGGCTTATAGCAGATTAGTGGAAGTACAGCCGACCGAACGACCAGCATGTGTGTAGCTTTCCTCTCCGTCCCCTTTCTTCCCTCGACAGAAAAAGAGAGCCCAATAACACCTATCATTTCTTTAAAAAAGACGGAGGAAAAAGGAGAAATTCCACCTGAATGAATTAAAATTAAAGTGAATGATCTTGCTTGACTAGAGATTTCTCAAAATCGGGTTCGAATATCTCTTGGACAATAATCATAATGCAAAGAAAGAAACTTGCGAAGAGATGAGCTCTGAACTTGTGACTAAAATTCGTATTTTTTGGACCTAAGTAGCTTTCCCCTGCTTTGCATTTTGCATCCTTTCCATGATCCGAACTTCTCGTAATATGGGTATATAGCTGCAGTTCTGTGGGTATTATAAATTCCCAAGTGTAAAAGCAGATTACTTATTAATATAATTGTGATTTTCGTATTTATGTAGGAGCATTGGCCCTGCCTCGATGGTCAAGTGTTGCGAGCATGGACTCGTCGGGGAGTAGTAGCAACAGCTCGACAACAATTGCCGGACCCGGTAGTGCCAGTAATAGTAGTAATAATAGTAGCACTACGAGCAATCATGAAGAGCAGCTTATCTCCTCTTCCTCCACATCCACGGCTCGTATGCGTTCGCCGCCACCATTGCAGCCACCACCACCTCCTTCGGCTCAGCATCATCAGCACAACAAAAGCCTGGAGCAGTCACTTCTAACCACTTGTGTTGGATCCATCAGTAAGTACACTCTTATTTATTAGGATGCTTCTTTCTCCTAATCAACAATGCAAAACACAACTTAAATACTAGTCAACAAACAAAGTATTAAAAAAAGCGTTGCGATGAATGTATGTCGTGTCATGCAGTGATTATGAAGGGCTAGAAAAAAAAAGTGAAAAAAATGCTCAACTTGTAAAAATGCAGTCTCCCTCTATCTTGTTCAGTAATACCTGTGTAAAATAACAATAATGACTGATGATTATGATAATATGCAACAATAAGATGGAAAATCAGCAGCAATCAATCTTTTTTATAATGCTCTGGGCGATTTCTGTTTTTTTATCAAGTTCCCCCTATTGTTTCCTTTCGATTCCCGTTGCGTAGTCTTCCTAATGACTCTTTGGCGAAGTATTGTTTTGTTAGGGGGAAATTAAGAAAATTGTGTTTTCTCAACAATTTAACAGGTGAACTGGCTGACCTTGTCTCTCGTGTCACGCACTATCACCACAAGCAACTTCCGCTAGGAACTAGCAATGGAAGTAAGTCGATGCCACCATCGTGGTCTCCATCGGCGATACATACGTTGTTCTACTTCATGCGCTGCTCACAATTGGAGACTGCGGATGAGCATAAAGGAAAGAACAGTAATAGTGCAAATAACCGTCATGGTCCGGATGGAACACAAAATACTGACAAATCCCACCACCAACAACAGTCGTCAAGAGTTCCGGTGCAGGAGTTGGTATATGAAAGGCCATTCATAGTACTTCCGCCGCTAATTGAGTGGGTACGGGTAGCGGCTGCGCATGCCGATCATAGGCATTCGGGTTTGGTGGATAAGGATGATGTAATGCAAGCAGCTAGGTTGCTGCTGCCTGGAATCGATTGTCCAATTCGTTTAATTGGGTATGGAAGTTATAAGATTTGAAATGAAATATTGTTGTAATGATTACATGATGACTTACGATCATTTTTAATATGAAAGCAGAACCGATGAATTTTCATGGCCTCGTCGCTCAATGGACGAATTTGAGTGTAATAGACGGCTCAAAATTGACTTGGCATTCAAAATGCTCACATCAGGGAGATCTGACTTGGTAGCCCAAGCGTTGCTCCTGATGCCACCTTCTAAAGCCAACACATTCAATGAATCTGGTACGGTACTCTTGAATGCTATAAAGTAAAAGTGTATCTAAAAAGAAATGGAGATGTAATGTTAAAAATTATATGAATTCAGGTCTTTCGCCGCTAATATTAGCATGTGTTCGTGGAGAGGAGAACATGGTCAAAGTACTGCTGGAGTCTGGAGGCGACGCAGACATTGAAACGCCACCAAATTGTCCGAATTTTCCACAAGCCAACAATGAAACTCAGCACTGGACTGCCCTAACCTTTGCAGCGTTAATGGGACATGCAGGAATAGTGAAAGTACGATAGTAAACCTAAGCTACGGCCCTTTTACTTAATTCATAATTGTCGACATCTTCTAAAAATAAAAACTATGAAATATTTTTTTGTAGACCTTATTGGAAAAGGGCTGTAACGTCGAAGGAGGAGCTAAACTCAGTGAAGACAAGTCTACGCAGACACCACTTCAAGTGGCTGTCGCAACAGGCAACATGGAAATGGTCTCGACACTTCTGAGTTATGGTGCCAATCCATTTATGTGTACCTTAGTACGTGACTCTCTGTGCTACACGGGGTCGGCACAGCGTGGAAGTTTTAGGTAAGCTTTTCATAAACTATGAAATGTAACATAGATAAGTGGAAGCAGAGGAAAGGGGATCGCATAGTCCTATGTTTCATGTATTTTTTAAAATTACAGCTCTTTGTCAGTCGCAGCGTCTCATGGCCATAGGGCTATAGTACACATAGTTATGGTGCCAATCCATTTATGTGTACCTTAGTACGTGACTCTCTGTGCTACACGGGGTCGGCACAGCGTGGAAGTTTTAGGTAAGCTTTCCATAAACTATGAAATGTAAAATAGATAAAAGTGGAAGCAGAGGAAAGGAAATCGCATAGTTGCATGTTTCATGTATTTTTTAAAATTACAGCTCTTTGTCAGTCGCAGCGTCTCATGGCCATAGGGCTATAGTACACAAGTTGTTATCCCACCCCTACACCCAATCTCCATCTAAGGAAGTATTGTCGCTGGAAGAAATCCTTGCTGAAGGAGTTCAAGCACAGCAAGCTAGGACGGGTCTGAATACTAGCAACAATAATCAAACTATGAATAATGGGGGCAATTTAAATAACTCAGGAGCATCCTCATCAGCACTGAACAACAGTAGGCATTCCACAGACGAGACTAAGCTCATGACCAAAACCCAAATAAAAATTTTACAAGAAGCCATGTACCAAAGCTCCGAAAATGGACATTTGGAAATCACACTCGATCTTAGGAATGTTGGCATACCGTGGACACTTCACTGCTGGGCAAATGCATTAAGTACTGCACATGAGCTCAGGTGCGAGCCAATCGTAGATCAACTACTTCAGGACTGCCTTCAAATACTGCCTATGGAAGATGCTTCTCAGGGACACTTTGTGGAAGACTGCTTGCCTCTACTCTTCGCAATTTTTCGAAATACAAAGGTTTGAAAAACTAGCAATTTTTTTATTACGAAAGCAAAATGATAAAAAACATATTTGACATTTCACTATTTGTTTTGTTCGTTCAGAATGAAGGGACAACACTTCTCCTCGCTGACATATTTCAAACATGCTATGGACGTGAACCAATCAAAGATATCAGGGACACTTGCCTCTCGAATGGAACGCGAATAGATCCCAAGTATGTTAATAACCCGGAGCTGTCGGATGTCCAGTTCCGTGTCGAAGGGAGAGTCTTTTATGCCCACAAAATTGTTCTTGTCACTTCCTCGCCTCGATTCAAGTCAATGCTCAAAAGTGCTCCGGAATCAAATAGCACACCGGTGTTACAAATAAATGATATACGATATCACATATTCCAGGTAAAAGAAATGAAAACTTAAGCGATCCTCATTTTGTACCTACGATTCATGAGTTACAGCATGTATTTTGTAAATGCTGCAAACTAACTGTGTGGCTTTTTAAAAATTATCTTTTCAGATGGTAATGGAATATCTGTACAACGGGGGATGCGATGTGATTCGCCATATAGAATCCGAAGATGTACTAGAACTGATGGCAGCGGCCAACTTTTTTCAACTTGATGGACTTCTGCATTTTTGCGAAGCTAGATGTTCACAGATGGTTAACACGGAATCTATCGTTTCGTTATATATTCACGCTAAGGTAATACAGAATTTAGTGGCCTAGTCCTCAAACAAATGTTTTGTATTTGATTTCAAAGAGTGTGTGACCAATGGCGTATATAATTCTTAACAGGTATACAATGCAGTTCAACTATTGGAATACTGTCAAGGATTCCTTTTACAAAACATGGTCGCTTTACTTACTTATGACGATTCCGTAAGAAGACTAATTTTTGGGAAGAAACTTCACAACCATGACGTTCTTGCAGGGCTTGTTTTGACACTTCAAGCTAGGTTAAAGTCGAAACCCAGCCGGAAATCAAAATAAAATTATTCATAAAAAATTTACAAATTGTTTGTACTCTGATTATGTACATATTGCACATATTATGCTGCTGCGTTACATTATTGCTTTCACTAAAAATTTTATTTTATATTTTAGACAAGATACAACTGTTTTGTATTTTTTTATTTTGTAACAAAGAAACTTTTTCTCCGTATCTATTCTTAGAGAATATACATACACATATATATGCACTAATGGTAAAACAAATAAAGAACATTAAGAATTTACAGGAGTCAAACATCTGCCAGTATAAACGGAATATATCTTTAATTTTATACAGTTAACGATAAAAAATTTGCAACTGACTGAACTGTTGACAAATTGGTTCATTTGGAACATGAAACCATCATTCATTCACTCTTGTACATTTCAAACATAAAATACATTGCAATGGATGCATATTTCTTAAAAAGCTATTAGGGGAAGAGAGCCGTTGAGCGTAGTTAAGGTTCATTTTACAGTAGCCCTTGTCGCTTCAGATCTTCATACGTTTTTTTGTTTACAACATTGCCCATTGAATCCTCGAATTCCTCTTCCGCTTCAGGTTGCCATCTTTCTGCAGTTTTCTGACCTTTAAGTTTTTCCCATACTAAACACAAAAGAAAAGAAAAAAAACTATTTATTACGAAACCAATCAAGTACGACATCCTATGAAAACTTTGTAGCTGCAGCTATCATATTTCTAATGTTAGCTAAACATCAAAGCTAAAAATTAAAGAACACTTACATGCTAGAGCATCTTCAATTTGGGTCACATTAGCGAAATGTGCCGTATTCGGAATACCTAAACATCGCATTCCGTGAGCATGCCGCCATTCCTGCAATGACAGAACATTTTGAAATGAAAAGTATATAAAGAACTTGTATTCTTTTTTTACGGCAGGTTCTTGTAAAATTTACAATGTAAATACAGTAATAAATAAAGTTCCATTTAAACATACCGCAAAATGTCGTTGAAATGCTTTGGGCCCTTTGTATGTAAAATTTCCACAAATTTCACAGTTGTAGCTAATATTGAGACCATGTAGTTTGTATAACCAGTAAGGGATAGGCTGTAAAACATTTATTAATTTTTAAATGTGAATAATATTATCTTCAAATAAAGGAAGAAAATTGTATTAATTTCGTTCGTAGGTATGATGTTGACAGCTAGAATTTGTAAACTTACTTTTCCATCCCAGCCTAGCGGTAGATTTTTGGGATTGTATGGGACTTCATCATCATCTTCGTCATCAGACTCACTAGCTTGTTCTTCCTCATCGGATTCTTCCTTTTCTCCTGCAGTCCTAGCCTGTTTTCTTGTAACATTTTCCTTGGTCGCTGCCCGTTGTTCACTTAAGATTTCAGCTAATCTAGAACCCAAGGCACATTTCAATGTAACTAACTAGTGTTGACAAAACGAATCTGTGACATGACCGTGTTGCAGTTACTGTACCTGTATATCTGGGCTTCTATAGCTGCAATTTCTCGATTCTTTAATGCATCTTTTTCCTTGTTAGAAGCTTTTCCAGGTTTTGTTTTTGCAAATAAGCTAGGATCAATTTCTTCGAGCGACTTTCCTTTTGTACTGAATAAACGTTGCGCTCGTTCTTCCAAAGTTCTGTAAATTGTAATAATAATAAAAAATTCAGTAAAATGTTATTTTTAATAGAAATAAAAAATTCTACTGAAAATCCAACTTACCCTCCACACTTTAACCCCAATGCCATCAGCGCAGATTTCAACCTATCCAATCCTAGTGATGAAAGTTCTTCCCAATCTGAAAATGCTGAGAGGTCAAGATGAGCTCCAGTGTGAGCAAGAGCTCCGGTTGGTGCCTCTTTCTATTACGAAGTAGTTTAAAACAAATATTTTTAAAACCTTTTCATGTAAAATATTCATTAAAAATTAAAATATCTATCTAACTACATAATATCTATTATAATTAAAACTTAGAAATATTACACAATATTAAAAATACGTACCATACTCTTTCTGTGCAGTCCATGTAACGCTGTTAAAATCATAGAAAACCTAATGTTAATGCGCTACCAAATTTTTATTAATCAATCAAATCAAAACGAATTCACCAGCACGTAACAAAGTAACTTACATCCACCAAAGATTTCGTCCTGTGTTCCGAGTTGATGTGATCTCGGTGCTACAAAATAAAAAGAAATATAAAGACTATTTATCTACCTCAACATTAGTACCTACCATTAAAATTGTGTTAAATATATATTAAATTGATAACAATTAACGCTTTCTTCGAAAGTGCAGCAACTGCAACTCTTATCAAGCCATATAACCTTGCGAGAGAAAATGCATTCTCACAATACCCTCCGCCATTGCCAACCTGTTCTTTCACTCACTCTTCACAATTCAGTA
>JAHZND010000753.1:0-13915 GCA_027744115.1 Acrocyrtus sp. NNG-2020 | reverse complement strand
ACTACTTGGAGTACCGGATGAGTCCATCATCAGGAAGAGACGGCAAATTGCAAGACAATATTCCAGGAAGCTGCGGAGTGAAATCAGGCGGCAAAGGCTTCAGGAGACGGAGATAGTACGGAACACCACTAATAATCCCACTATTTCACAAAGCCAAAAAGACGTGAACCAGTGCAAAAAGAGTATTACAAATGGAAGAAAAAATACTGCAAGCAAATCTTCATCAACCATCTCCCGGTTGCTAGCTAAAAAGAAAGCGGAAATTAAAAAAGCTGCGCACCTACAATTGAATTCAAAAGAGACACCGACCGAAAGCAATGTCCCTAAAATTCATAGATTTTTGAAATATTATTATTATTCCTTAAACGAGGAACTGCTCCTTCTTCTTTGTACTCCTATTAAGTTCCAGGCACCAAAGCTGATGTGTTTGGAGTCCGATTGTGGTTACATGACGGAGGGTCCTGATTGCTCTACTTTCCAATTGATGACTTCTCATGTTGCCAACGAGCACGAGATGAATTGTAATTATATTCTAAATTCAAATCATTTCAAAGCGATCATGCACGGTCGTATAATTTAATGTACCACTATCATAGTTAATGCTTTGCCCGAAACAAAAAGTTGATTATTAAAAAAGTTATAATTTATTATATTTTAGATTCAAATGAAGAAATTCTCAAAGTCTGTCCAATCTGCAAGGATGATTTTGCAACTGGGGCACTACTAAGGAAACATATTTTCTGTGCTCATGTCGATAATGGGATTAAGAAGGCTTCTAGCTCAAGGCAGGTTATGTGCGAGATCTGCCGCCGAACCGTTGTTTCTATAGACTACAGTTCACATAAATGGACTCATAAAAGTGACAGTGAAAAACTGGCTGCTGTAAAAAACGGAGACTATGTCCCGCACGTTAGGAAATTGACAGTACATGATCAAGAATTACTTGGACTGTGGGATGAATCTATCATAAGTAAACGGAGGGAGAGGTCGAGAATTTATGCCGCAAAAAGATTGAGGGAGTATAAACAGCAACGGCAGCAAGGAGAAGGGAAAGAACTTCAAATGCAAACGGCGAAAAAGCTACGTCCAAAAAGGTTAAAGTTGGCTGCTGCAAAGAACAGAGATTGCATTCCTCCGGAAAGTGGTTCCCCAATTTTTGAAGAACATAACTTGGAAGTGTGTAAAGCTACTGAGGAGGTCAACAGGAAAGTAACTGGAACGTCTCCAACTCCAATAAATGAGAGTACGGCTGAAGTGGACACCACAACAGGGAATTGCCACACTGACATTGATGAAAATCGACCTTTTCTGCTGATTCAAGATAGACTATTGTACCACGATGGTGTCCTTATAAAATTTACTGAAGAGGAATTCATATGTCAAGAGAAAAACTGTGGGATGAAAATAGAAAGGAATTTTAGAAAACTTCGTTTGCATGTCATATATGGACATCATTCGGCACAGGGTACAATTCATAATCGGGAATGTCCTTTGTGCAAGTCTCAATTCGAGGAAGTAAATCAATTAAAATGCCACCTGGTTACAGTGCACTCTCCCCTAACAATATGCCCACACTGCTGGGAATTGTTTCCGAATTACGAGGAGCTTTCTGCACATGTAAAATCTCGTCATAGCGACACGAGCAAAGTTAAGAAGAAACATAAAAAGCCCGGAAAATTTCCGAGGCTAGAGAAAAATTATCGTGGTAAATATGCTTGTCAATCATGCCCGATGGAATTCAAAATACCTGCCCTACTAAGAGCCCACGAAGTAGTACATATTCCTAAAAATCTTCGAGAGAAGTTCAATTGTCCCGACTGCGGCCAAAAATTTTTGAGCGAAGTAGCTGTGCGTTATCACATCGACAAGCGGCATCGCCCTGAACTGGTAACGAAGAAGAGGGTGTGCAAATTCTGCGGGAGGCAATATCATTATCGAGAAGGGGAGCTTTACCGAACTCATTTAAGAACGCATACTGGAGAAACACCTTATGTATGTGAGTTGTGTGGGAAACGACATATAAGCCAAGGCAGTTTGAAGGAACATGTTAAAACGCACACCAATGAGCGCGCTTTCCAGTGTGAAGTTTGTGGAATGGACTACAAAGGGAAAAAAGGTTTGCAGCAACACATGAAAGTAGTCCACAAAAATAATTTGGTTTGGTCACACTAAATTGTTTGTCTTGTTTACAACACAATAAAGGTTTGTAAACCGTGAGAACTTTAAAAAAACTATTTTAATTTGATTGCTTGAGAACAATTAACAATCTGTTACATACTATTATTCAATATCAGGTGACGATGATTATACTGCAAAGTAGGACCGTTTGCCCATTTCCTGGCTGAAATTATTTTAGCATTATGAAATCAGAAGTGCTCGACTATGAACTATTTCTACAGACAGTACTTATCTCGCAATTAAAATTAAAGATTTAACTATAATATTACGGAAAAATCTAGAATTATAAAATACAGCAAGTTTTTAAATCGTTGTGATTAGTGGATCCACCCTAATGTATTTTACAGTAGTATCCCATTTAGAGTAGCTACCACAAGTGACTCAAAGTAAGACACTTTGCGACTTTCTTTTTAGGGGAAATAGTGGGCCAAATTTGATTGAGGTTGGCCTCTAGCACCTGAGAATTTTTATCTGCGCACCCCTTCTAGATTTCATATTCTCAGTTTGGCAACTTCGCAGAAATAGTAACTTGTGAGTTGTTTCATAGCAGTGAACAAGCAAGGTCATCAAAAAAGATATAACGATTATTACCCACACTGCTGCAGCTGGAATTGCCCAAAATATTCCCAATGGTATCATCCCAAAACACTTAATGCTAAATATTATTCCAGCCATTAAAGATGTCAAGTACGTTGACAAAATTAGAAGCGCATAATTATTAAGACTCTCTTCCCAAATTTTTGCAGATAGCTGAAAAGTAGTGTACCAGTGGTGGAATCGCTTTAGAAGATTTACTCTTTGCAGATGTTTGAAATATCTGCTTTGCATTTCCAGCCAATAACAAATCACTACAATCATAGCGATGACTGTTCTGCACATTTCCAACATGAAAGTGAAGTTTACAACAAATCGAATGACTAAAGAAAGACACATCATTGCGCAATTACCTTTACCTATAGAATAGCTGCTGAGAATCTTATGGGTTAACAAGTAAGTAGGATCTATTATGAAAGTAAAGTTTACAACAAATCGAATGACTAAAGAAAGACACATCATTGCGCAATTACCTTTACCTATAGAATAGCTGCTGAGAATCTTATGGGTTAACAAGTAAGTAGGATCTATTGAAATGGAAACCAGTGAAAAGGGTATAACAAGTGGCGCAGAATAGCAGACGGGCTTTAGTGTGAGGTAGAAGCCCCGATTTAATGTAGCCCATTTTCTGTCTGTATTATCTCTCTGCCTGTGCATCCGAATTTGCTCTTGATCTTTAAATGGAAACGCAAAAAATTATTTAAATTACAATTAATTAAAAAATTTCAATGGTAGTACTAACTGACCAAGTTTCTTCAACGTTTCTTTTAAGGTTTTTGTAGCATGTGCCACATTTTCGGCGTTGTCTTCCGTCACTTTTGCCACGCCAAACAGCAAACATACCATCGGAACAAATCCAAGTGCAAGAAGTTTTTGAATATAATTTGCCTTTGACAGAAGAAACACAGACGAGCCGAGAATATATGCGCAAACTGAGTAAACTACTGCTTTATATTTCCAGTACCGTCGATTTTCTGATTTGCCACTGGCTAAAGATTTTGTTTTAGGATTCCATTCTAGCATGAATGGGTGCATGTATCGATGTATTGAAAAAAGTAGCTCGACTGCTTCTTCAAAGTATATCTTCATGGCTGCACTTTGACTTTGGAGGTTTTGGGTGTCTGAAACCGAATAGAAAATAAAACTAAAATCGCAATATGAAGCTCTAAATGAACGGCTCGGATTATTTACCATCCCATTTCATTACTGCTTGTTATATTATTATACTTGAACGAGTTACATTATTATCCCAATTGACATCTAATGTTGACAATAATATTGGATTTGGAATTTTGACAGCTATATGCAAAAACTAATTTACTTTCATTTATGTTGCCGTAACAGTCTATATCCTATATCTTCTCGTTTAGGTTGTAGTTTGATGAAAAGTTGATATCAATGAAAAACAGAATACCTATCTGCCTCTGTAAGACTTTCGTAAGAAGATAAAACTTATGTAGCTCTAGAAGGTAGAAAACTTAGGTTAAGGTAAACTTAGGAAAAGAAGGTTTATTCCGTTGAAAAATGTCATATCCGAAAAATTTAATTTGCTGAACGCATATTACATGTTTTAATTTGATATTTAAAAATAAATGGGTTCTCATTTCACTTAATGTCAATATAAGATTTCATCACAACAATATGTTTATTACGATTAATATAGGTACCCTTTTGTAACATGTCCATGGCGTAGCGATTTGGCCTATGGTCTGTAACATAATATCTTAATTAAATTGTCCTTACTTGTCACTACAATCAAAAATGACAATCTTCTCAAGGTTTAATTTTGTCTTACTTCTGAACAGAGCAATCCTATATAATTCATTGTGTAAGAAGTAGTAGGTACTTGTAAGACTTCTTTTATGGAAAAGTGGAATTCTTCCTTACAATTAATAGTTATTGCCAATTTAATCTATCATCATTTTATAAGAAAAATAACATACCGCTCTATAAAATCAAGATCACCTCGTATGTTTTGCAATAAAAGACTTAATCTTATCTTAATTTTATATACATAGAATCCTATTTCAAGGCAATAAATTTTTAATTTTTAATTGAGAGAACGTGCTCATTTAACCAATTAACAAAATAATCTATGGAAAGAGAAAGAGACACCAGACACGATTAATAAACTGCAATAAATCATTAATCGTCAATGATGATTAGTGGTGGGGTTTTTAAGGAGGATTGAGATTCAGAGCTCCTGGCACTACTTTGGGTGTTCTTGCTTGCGATTTCAAAGTGCATAATCTTTTGATGAACTGAAAGGTGACTTGTGTTGTGGCAAATCTTCCCGCAAATGTCACATTTACATTGGCGTCTACTCCCCGTTATCTTTGGAGGTCCAGGACGATTTTCCAAGTTATCAGTTTCAACGAATACCTCTAAAGAGATCTTGGGAGGTAGAGGAGAAGAGGATAGAGAGATCTTGGGAGGTAGAGGAGAAGAGGAGAGATTCGTTGGAGGAAAGGCACCCATTGAGCTCTTGCAGCATTTTCTCACATGAGCTTTGTACAATGCCGCGAGCTTGCCACTGAAGGTTTGATGACAATTACTACATTTCAAATTCTGCTGACCAGAGAAATGCTGGCGCTGCCGAAGCTGGATCTTCCTTTCACCTGCATTCTTAGCCTCTGCTTCGGCACTGATGACAATTTTTTCTAAGATTTCTTTGCGCTCATTTCTTGGTCTTCCTCTTTTCTTCTTTTCTGTCACATTTTCGATCGATTTAGAGTTTTCGCCGCAGCCAGTACCACTTCCGTTGTTTGTGTTACTATATGCAGGAGGTTTTATTATGGATTCCGACTTTTTTTCAGATAAATTTTCTACATTCTTTGCGACATCGACTTGAGCCCTCTGAGAATGGTACAAATTTTGATGGGCCTTCAGCTGATCCTCAGTTCCAAAGCTTTGGAGGCATCCTGGAAAGTTACACTGCCGACGCTCGGCTTCATTGTGAACTAAACTTTGATGACGTTTAGAAGCTCTTGTAGAATTATTCTTCAACGCAACACTCTGATGATCGTACTTGTTTCCTTCGCCTTTGCTTGCTGTAAAGTTGACAGTATCAACTTTTTCGGGGCTTCGATTTTTGGAACTATCGCTGTTTGATTTTGGCACATTTAATTTTGGTGAGTGATTTTTCACCAAAGGTTCCGGCTTTGTCTTTGGTGAAATTCTTGAATCTGAAATGTTCAACAAAAATAAATTAAAGACTTTCATACGACTTTTAGGAATTCAGCTTAACAACAACAACAACATCGAAGCCAGATTGCATTTATTTAGTATAAATATGCTCACAAGACCTTTAGTAATTTTCAAAAAGTTCAACTTGTTAGAAGGTATATTTTTCGGTGATTTGAAGACAGGGGGTTTTGGAGAAAGGTACGAAATTTTAGCAGGGCTTGCTTCATTAGCAGTGGTCATAACATGATTTGAAGTCGCAGATGTGGTATGCCTCTGGTGCTGATCTTCTTCATTTTTAGGTCCAGAGTTGTCGGAAGTAACTTCGTTGACTATCACCACGGAACTTTGTAGAGGCTTGGAGGACACTTCTAACGATATCGCGACGACTTTGGTACCTAAAAAAATGTAAATTTAATTAATAAAGTGTAACGAAACATATATACATAATATAAGTACAAAAGAAAAGCCCTAAGCCCTTTGCTTTAAAATATGTTTTTCAGAAATTAAATTATCAATATCTTACACTCCGCTACTTAAGCGATCCCGGATATGGTCTACAATGTGCTGGAACAAAATAGGATAAATTCTGCCATTCCGCCTTTGAAATTCTTCCATCTTCTCTGAAGACCCGTTTGACTCTAATATTATTTTTCGGATGCTGTCAAGACAAAAATCAATGTTCAGTTTGGGGTAGATCCATCATCTCAATGTGTCGCGTGGCCGTGGAAACGGATTTTTGACATTCCCTGCAAAGTTGTATCATCATTTCATCCAAGTCCAAACTCTTCTGAAGATGAGGAGCTGCCTCATCGATTGATGATAAGCCTACAGTTCCATCGCCACCACAAATATCCCTTACAGGGATTCCAAGATATCGAAGAAGTGACGTTATTGAAGTATATTTATCGGTGCCGTTAGCATACTCCAGAATGACTTCCAAGCAAAATAGACAAGAACCTTTCGTGTTAAGAACAAATTGCTCTCTCAAGAACCCTCCACTTTTCTTATATGTAAACGAAAACATATCTTCTTTACTTCGGCTGTGGCAACGTTATCCTACTCAAAGATTTAATTTTCGAATGATTAGGCCCAATTTTAATTACATCACTTTCTTTTTCTGCACAAATTGCTAACTATAATTACACCACTTTAGTCTATATTTTGGTTAGAACATAAAGTAAAACAAAGTAACACACTAATTGCATCGGATAAATAATAAATTGGTACTGTCGTCCTAGCCGCAAGAACTGAAGTGGAACTTTCGTAATTTTTTTATATCAGCTGAGATAAAACTATCCCTGTTTTGTTTTTCGGCTGATTAAATGAATGGGTAAAGTACAGTACGGCGAGATCGAGTAATTTTAAAATAAAAAATAATACGTAATTTGACCGTGCACAGAAACCACGATATTATTTCATAACGTTAACAAATACAATCTACTATTTTCTTTCGCAAACTTGTACGGTAAATTTTCCCATCTGGAACGTCGAAAATAATTTTTAGTTCATAATTGTAAAAGCCCCGCCGCATTGCCATCAGGGTTGGGGCTGCTTCATTAATGTGTGCATGTTGTCCCGTAGCATCGTCTTTTCTGGGTCTGTGGAAAGTTTTTGCTTTTTCAATTTTTCCCTAATAGGTCGCTGTAATGTAATACAAACATATTGAAAATCTAATAAGTTCTAACAAGATGCACAATGAGCATTTCAATTTAATTAAATTTAAACGAAATTTTTGTTGAAATTGCCACATTTATATTTAAAAGTGCAAATTTAGCCCGAAAAACTGTATATTTATTGTCAATTCTGAAAATGTAATCTGTATTTTAAATACATTGAGAAATTTTACAATACAAAATACGTACTTTGTATTTTAAATTCATGGATTTTGTCCAAGCCTGCTACAGTAGCAGTGCTACTATATCCGTTTTCTTTTTATTATGTAATCGAACCGAGGTCAGTTTTTCATATTTTATCTTGTTCCCAGAATAAAAAATTTCCAATATTTTTCTGTTGTAGAAAGTGCCATCTTAATTTAATGACAGTAGCCCTATGCATACAATTGGTACACTCCTTTTATGCATAGACAGTGAATTCTATTAAAAGCAAAGCGTAACACATTTTCCGATTTTTCGTTTCTTGATTTATACTATTAACTATGGTATATTAGAAATTTGATCATTCTCCTAATAAACGGAGGAGAAGAAAGTGATGTTTACTTAATTAAGGCTAAACTGCATCCGGCCTTTCACTCCGGAGCAAGCCTGTATTTTCTAGCTTTGTGAGAAACTGACTTTTCTGAAGTGGGTAAAATGATAGCCTTTTACCCACTTATCATGTTTGCTTGTCATCAGCGGCTTTTTATTTGCGGTTATGTTTTTTGACTCATTAATTGTTTGCAAACTTAAAATAAGATATATTTATAGTACAACATGTAATAGAGGTATATGTTATATCAGCAAAAGTTTAGTACTTGATAAAAAAAATAAACTAAATCCGCTTGGATAATTGCTCGCAATTTTGCTTGACTTGGTCTGAGAAATCAGCTTGCCCAGTGCTCGTTTAACGAAAAAGTGCTTTAGAAAGGCTGCTTCCCTTATTACTTTCTCTTATTCATAATAGAACCTGTATTTTGCTTCCTTCCGGGTTCTCAACGGCAATTGAATAGTTTTAATCCTATAATGTTCAGAGAAGATGCTAAAAGGAAAAGGAGATTTAAGTTCCACTTGAGTTCCCATTTTGCGTTTCCTCCCGAAAACAGAAATCGTTGGTACGAATTGTTTGCTTTAAGCATACTCTGTAAAAGCATGGCAGACAGAATAAAAAGGGTCTGTCTAAAAGTCTATCGTGTCATTTATCCCGTCTGTCGTGGTAAAAGTCTAAATGTATGCAAAGGGGATAAGACTTAAATTACACACTTTTTGTTTTGAGTGCTTTCTCCCTTTCTCAGCAGTGCAGTCAGGAGGAGAACGCCGTCGATCCAATTCCAGTTTTTATTTGGTGGCTCTCAGAACAGCATTAAAAGTGTTTCTCTTTGTATCTCTTTTTTTGCAAGAGTTTCTTGAGGCCTGAAATTCTATGTCTGGCTAAGTTCATTGACAAAGTAGCTGTCGTCGATTGTTGATAACAATATTTAAACTGGAATTATGCAATTTCTGACTGTTTTTAAAGGATTCCTAGTTGCCGTTACAATTTACCTAACAGCCTTATGTAACTACTTTATAGTTAGTACTTTAATCTTTTATCAGTAAAAACCTGGTCGATTTTCAATTCACTTTTTACTTGTTTTCAGTAATTTTCTTGATAAGTAACGCCCGAAAGCAACACTTCTCAGAAAGTCGATTCCTTGACAAGGATGAAGAAGATACTACGCTCAGCTATGATAATGATAATGTGAAGTTGTACCGTAATCACGAAGACCTCTTAAGTGACACAGCAAGGGGAAACAGAAAATTTTACTTAGTTTTATCTTGTCCCTCAAAAAATGTTATGGAAGTGAGAAGTTGGGGAGTTCAATCCTGTACAGCTTCCTGCACGAAGCATGAAGACTGTGAAGGAAATGGATACAAATGCTCTTGTGATAGGCCATGTGGGCTGACGTGCAATAAAATTGCAGAAGGTACCATGTAGGCTTGAAGAAACTTTTACTAGACTGTCCATATTTTGGCTAAAATACTAAATATTTATTTTTTTCTTCCTTTCAAGCACAAAAGAAAAATTGTGAATTTCCTGGACAATTAGAAAATGGCAGAGTTCTCCTCGTTGGCAAACTGGGTCTCTATGATTATGAATATAAGTCCAGGAGATTTAGCCATAACCAAAAAATTATTTTTGAATGTGCCCTTGGATACTCGCTAGCTCTTGGTCCAACTGGAAAAACGTGCAGGAATGGATTATGGCTGCCAACAGAGGATAACCCTCAGTAACATTTTATTTAATTTTTAACTCTTATCATGTTGCTTTGAATTGAGTAGAATTAAATACTGCAAATTCATTTAGATGTGTGAAGTCAGACAAACCTACGATAAGTAGGGTTCGCCATACAATGAAGAAGCGTCGAGTACTCAAAACTGGTGCAGCAGTACTTGCTAGAGGTTCAGGTGGGGGAGGAGGTGGCGGTGGTAAAAAAGGAAGTGGAGGTGAGAGAAGAGACGACCGAAGAAATTGGAAATGGTCTGGAAGAGATGACGACGTTGAAATCGGTTCATACATTTTTACTTATGATATGAACCTCACTATAATTGTACTATGAATATACCTACTCACCTGTAACATATATTTTTAGGAGCCATGGAATGCCCAAATTTAGATTATGAACCGTTCATGCTGGTAGAAATGATTAAGATGGGGGCTGATTACCAAAATATGTACTCCGAAGGCGCGGTTGCTAATATAAACTGCATACCAGGTTTCGCAGTAAACCTAAGTAACAAAACGGTCATCTGTCAGAAAGGAAAATGGAGACCAAAGTTGCCCCGTTGTTCTGAGTGTAAGCAACTAGCACTAAAACTAAACAATAAACATTAACAGTCAAATTGATTTTTCATTTGATATTTTTTTGCAAAAATAGTATCATGTAAAGTTCCTTATGTTGCTCACGGTACACTCTACGACGGGAGTGGCATGCCTCTTTTCTTCCAAAAGCTGAAGCCGCAAGGAGCGATAATCAAACTAAAATGCTCAAAAGGATATATGCCCGTAAGACCTACAGCAAGTAAATTGAAGTGTTTGTACGGAGAATGGGAAGTTGAAGATGCGCCTGAATGCGTTCCAGGTACAACTAATCACGCAAACTAGCTTTTTTTTACTTGCGAGAAGACATTCTGACAGCATTGCGGATGGAATGGTAAATTAGTGGGTTAGTATAACAGCTGTCGCCTGATTTTGTGACTGTCCAGATTCCCGCATTGTAAGTAGTCACTCCAGGAAAGCTTGTGGCAATCCACCAGTGTCAAAGTTGGCAATTGCTTATCTAGAAGGAATCCCTATTGAGCATAAAATTACTCATCGGAAAAGGTCTTACAACAGGCTGTAAAAATTAATTTCAATAATTTTAAAATAGTAATTTCTTATTCAGGAATTTCGGGGTCTCTGCAGGTTCCAACATGGAACAGAAATTATGTATCGTTGTGAGATCACAAGACCCAGGAAGAGCATACATCGATGGAAAATCACTTGCAAAAATGGAACATGGAATGTCGCCACTGTAAATTCTGCTAAATGTGGTATGTCTTACCACTCTGTTCTTTAATATAATTTCTGATTTTATGGCTTCGCTTAATACCCCATTTTCTGAATTTTAGACAGGAATGTAACAGTTAAAGACCAACAGGAGGCTTATGAAATAGCTAAATTCATAAATAGAGACTGCACCTACCATAGAACAGACAAAAATGTCGTGTCATTTCACAATAATAAGGAAATTGTGAATGAGCAAGCTGATTTCGCCACAGGATCTCTTTTAGTAAACATTTTTATGCTGAAACTCCAAGAAATAGCTTAAATTTTTATATTGCCCATATTGCAGCTGCTTACTTTGACGTTTGACTGTTAGGTTTCCAGATGTGTCGATATTGGAAAGTTCCAGTTGAAGGGTGCACAGCGCCGGAAGTGCATTTCGGGACAGTGGATGGGCCTTACCCCGAAATGTGAAGGCCTCAGCCAGTATCACGACTACAACGTGCATAAGTCTCCAACAATTTTATTCCGATTTGTAAACGGCTCGGTATCTCAGACTGTGGATGGCAAGTTGAGTGTTTACCCTGGAACAACACTTCACATGGATTGCTTGTATCTTAGAAGATTTGGAACTCCATCGTGGAGTGTTTCACTTAAAAATAGGCAGTATGTGGAAGGATGGACGGATGGAATTCCAGGCAGGGATCATAGTTTGGAATACCGTCTAACTATAGACAATGCAACTAAATCGGACACAGGACTTTATGCGTGCTCCACGCCAACACGACACATTCATTCGATTTATATAAATGTGGAAAGTAATTGCAACTGAGCTGATAATCTACAAATTTTTTCTGTTTTTTCTTGTTGTTTATTTCTGTATTTATTTTCTTTATAGAGGTGGACTGTGAGCCACTTCCGACAAGAGAGGATCTCGTTTATTCAATCAACTTCACAGCTGCAGGTACTCGGGTGTTTTTCCACTGCAAGGATAATAACTCTCAGCTCGTTGGTAATACTGATGTCCAGTGTGAGGCCACTGGTGTATGGAATAGAGAATTACCTTGGTGTGAAAGTAAAAACAACAAAAATTATCTATTTCTTATTAAGCTAGCCAATTTCAATAATTGTAAATGGGCTTCTGATATTTTTATTTCTATATTGAAAATAGCCATTAAGTGTCCCAATGCATCGTTGGCACCTGCAATGGCTCCACTCGCAGATATGAATATTACCGACAACAATACCCTGTGTAATAATGGAACAGCTCCTCGAAACGTCGCATCCAACAGCAGAGACGACGGAAGCAAAATTTCATTCTCAAAGGGAAACACGAAACAGTGCGTTAGCCCAACGGAGACAGGTGAAATGTAATTCTTTTACGTACCGCTTTTCCAGGTCGTTCCAAGGTTCCACTTTGTCCAACAAAAATTGTTTACCTGTAGTAGGCTGCTACTGCAGTTGTGCCTTTCTTTGATTTATTATTTTTTTATCCAGCTTTAAGTTTACAAAGAAGCTTTTTCTTTGCAGATGCTAACTGTGACATTCCACCAGAGCCAGAGAATGAATATATGAAGGGGACTGTTGGGAAAACAAGCTCAAGAGAAAAGTTCGATGCGTCTATCTTAATTATAGTGGTACTGGTTGTATTCATTGTTACAGCTCTATATTGTATATTTGTATGTATTATATCTATTTTATAAACTCCACTGGCAGAAAGTTATAATTACTTCAATATACATATGTGTGTCTATTTCTGACTCAGTAAATTTACTAGTTTAATAATATATGTCGAGAAATATTTCTTTTCTTTCCGGAATCATTTGTCATTTCTTTTAGTTCGTTTTCTTATCTCTTTATAACAGCAATAGGCCCAGGGAGTTCATTTCTAGGACACAATTTTTGCCAAAGGGTGCATGCTTCCCAGAAATCATCAATCAAATGGGCATAATTCAAAGTATTTTTATAGTCTTTTTAGAAAAAATGGGGCTAATTGAGATTTTCCACTTTTAGGTTTGCGAAATGTTAGTTACCTAATTGTTTTCAAATTACGAACCTCAACCCTTGCTTACTTAACAGTAGCTCTGATGCGTGTCTTTGCCTACCTCACCTTTTAGTGATGCACACCTAGATAGTACACTATAAATAATATTTTATTAAATATTTTATTCATTATTAGTAAAATTTTAACAAAGAAAATGCATTGTTTCATATCACAATATTTTTGTTTACAGAATAAATTAAGAGCAAATTTTAGTTGTTTCGGGCTGACTAACGTAACGGGAACCTAAAAAATAAGTGAAGTAGCTTATAGCATGCTCAAAGTTACTATTCCCTGTACAACTGCTTCAAAGTAGGTCGTTTGTGTGCTCCGCTGCACAACGAATGACTGCCCACATTTCACCGAGATCGGCCTCAAAGCTGCAAACTTACGAACAAGGATTTTCTTTCCAAAGATGTTTCCTTGAACTTTCTTACCTCGGATTTCCATTTCGGAAATCATCTTCGTAGTTTTCTCATGACACTCAATTATCAGCGAGAAGAAGTAAAAAGCCAACATCCAATCATGAAATGCAATGAAGAGGAACACCATCATAAGAACCCTTGACATTTCGGAGGAGTACCTCAAAACCATCGAGCAACTTGTCGTTATTAGCATCATGTAGCATGAGAGAAGAGTGAAAGTCATTCCATTCAAGCCATTTCCCCAAACGTTTGCAGTGACTTGAGTTCTTGTATACCACTCCGGAAAGTGGGAGGGTCGTGGCCCCTTAGATAAAAT
>JAHZND010000752.1:0-14196 GCA_027744115.1 Acrocyrtus sp. NNG-2020 | reverse complement strand
CCAACTGTTGACGGCAGCGTTACAGCAACAATTCACAAAAGCAGGGAACGAAGTTCTCCAAGGAACATCACGTACATTACTGCGACGCCAGGACCAGGAACGCATGCTAAGAGATCGACAGTGGCGACATCGTATAAAACGACGGTGAGCCAAGGGGATAAAAGTCTTCTGAAAAATATTAGCAGTCGACGAAGAGCAAACCTTGAAATTGTTAAGATTCGAGCAAGTGAAAGAAACTCTGATGGCTACACTACCACACTCCCAGCAATTTCTTCCCGAGAGGATTCGTCAACAGGAAAGGCAACAATTGAAGTGATTTACTCAAGACGAGGACCAAATTTTAGGAAGGGTGATGGGAGCTTAAAAGTCTTCTCAAAAATATTAGCAGTCGACGAAGAGCAAACCTTGAAATTGTTAAGATTCGAGCAAGTGAAAGAAACTCTGATGGCTACACTACCACACTCCCAGCAATTTCTTCCCGAGAAGATTCTTCCACAACAGGAAAGGCAACAATTGAAGTGATTTACTCAAGACGAGGACCAAATTTTAGGAAGGGTGATGGGAGCGGAAGCAGTGATGAGGGGTCATCTGAGACAACTACCACACTGGACCCGAACCGAATTGTATTTGACGACGAAGAAGGGAACAATGTTGGGGGTGAGGTGGAGGACATCGTTGAAGATGTAGTCATCAGAGATTCTACTACAGAGCCTGTTACTGAAACAGGTGGAACTGAGCCTATTATGTTCTTCCAAGGAAATGGGATTAGGCGTCCGGACACAAAAGCATTCTTAAATAACATTGGCATTCCTGTCAGAAGTAGTAGCAGCAGCAGCGTCAATAGACGCAGTGATGAAGCACAAGAAAGCAGACCAGTCACACTAAAGCAGATGTTCAATTATCAGAGAAGTAGGAGGAACAAGAGCCCCATCAGTTGGCGAACTTTACAGAAAAATGGGAAACAGACAAGAAGTGTGAGTGTTATTGCTAACACAGGCCCACCCAAAATTGCTCTCGGGCCAAGACTGACATTTAGGACTAAATCCGCAGTTTCCCATGCTTAAAAAAGAGGCAATGATGATGGGCCATTAATTAAATGTCGTAATTGCCATAGAATGCTTATGCTGTTTGGTCTGGATTCATGATTTAAGTTATAGCCTACTCCATTATTGGAATCGAAATTAATTTAATAATTAATTTTGTACTATCGGAGTAGTAGAGCAGACTGTGTTATGAACAAATTGTCTAGACTGTACCGAATTATTTATTTTTTCGAGGATTGTTCAATTTCATAAAAAAAATATTTAAAAGATTTGATGGTTCCATGTAACTTTTAAAAGTGGTTTCACAACTAATAAATGCAATACTTATTTATGTACATTTACTTGAAGGAAAAACTTGCTAGTACTGGTTGCTGAATAGTGTAAGGTCTTTTTTAGTGTAGTTTAGTAAATTTATAGCTACTTACTCACTTTAAATTATTGTGATTAAAAATTACAGCCTTTAGTATAGGCATGTACCCGTACCTATAAGTGTAATAAATAAAAATGTTTACAAATTTTTACCAGAGGAAAGGTTACGCGGATCACTTAAATTTTATCGTTTCACAATAACATTGGATTTGATACCTGTACACTCTGAACAAAACAAAATTGACTCTGATTTTAATTATGATCACTGTTCCATATAGGTAACGCGCACACGCATTTTTGCTATTAATTCTCGACTCCAACAGATTTTGCATTTTTCAGTTTGGTAAAGGAATTAATTTCTCATTGGGTAAGCTTTAAGCTATAACGCAGTTTCTAGGATTGATTACGCAACATGAAAATAATTTATTTTAAGTGGTGAATACCTAAAATATTTATATGTTGATCATTGATGGCGATCTGTGGCGACATGTGTGCACTTGGTGGTGGGCGAAAAGTCAAGGTCTTGCCTTGCCAATTTTCCTGAGCTAGAAGCGTGCAGTGACAACAATTGGAAATTTAAATAAATTTGTAAATGAAAAGCCTAGCACGAGACATCTGCAAGTAGACTAAGGCTGATTGTGAGTATGAGTAATATTGAGTTAAACCAGGAAGGAGCTGTTAGCATTTTTGCTGTGAGTCTATAAAAGCTGTCGACCTGAAAATCTTCAAAATCGTAACGTGCTACTTTACAGGAATTCACATTTCCTTAATTTTTTTGCAATGCACGAGCCACTTCTAGGAACCATGACGCGACTGGTTCTATTTCAAAGTTTAATTATGACAATTGTCGCCAGCTCTCACGAACATACAGCAATAAATATCAGTACAATTACCGATAAATCATCATCTTCTGGGTTGCCGGAAGAAATTGAAGACTTTCCAGAAATAGATCCCGAGTCGTTTCCAGATTTGGGCTCATTTGAACCGGATGGCAGCCTGGAGTACGATTTTCCATTTTCTAATGAGAATTCCGCAGCCACGCGAAACCATCCCGATCAGGGCTGCATAGAAAAACACACTTTGCGCGAGAGTGAGTCCATCCACTTTGTGTCCCCAAATTACCCAGAGTCCTATCCACAGAATTACGTGGGCGTCACTTGCTTCCGATCACCCCGCGGTACTGCAATATCATTTAAGTGTAATCACTTCAATGTGAAATACGAACAGAACTGCGCAGAAGACTACTTGGGACTTGCACTGAACGGAAATCCGCACTCCAGCTTTTTGAAGTGGTGTGGAACGGAACCACTCTCTGCCAGGGTCTCATATTCCAATCGCTTGGCGGTTATTCTCAGGACGCTCCCAGGTAATTACTCATCTTCGGACAACTACCCATTTGGATATAAGTGCGTTGTGAAAGTGGTGGAAAGAAGCTCCAGTGATGAAAATCCACTCAATCCGCCTCCGCCACCGCCACCATCAGAGCCAAGATGTACATGTGGTCAGCAGCAGTCGGTAAGTGGGTGCAACACAGTTAATGCGAATAGTGCATATTTTATTTGGCAGTTACCAACAACTTCTTATTTCATGCAGCGACGAATAGTTGGAGGAATATCCGCAGAGCGAAACGAATTTCCTTGGAGGTAGCTTCAGCAATGCCTTTCAGGTAAATGATTGATGAGCTTGAGCGCGGGTAAAATTGAAATGTGTCACTTTGTCACGTTTTTAGGTGTTTCCTCCGTGTAGGTACTGGAAGAGGAGTTTACTGTGGATGCTCTGTAATTTCGGATGAGTGGGTAATGACAGCGGTAAGTGAGTTTATAATAAGTGCCAAATATTAATTGTACTTGTAAAAAAATGAAGCGCTATTAGTAGGCAAAATTATCGTTATTTGAATGAATATCAAAAAAATTAGGCTCATTGCGTTACCTCTGTAACCTCGATTCGAGTTGTTTTGGGAGCTCACATTTACAACGAAGATGCTCAAGTTATTCCCTCCAGCAGAATCCTTATTCATCCAAGATATAGGCATAGCCGCGCCGCACCACCCTACGGTAATTCCGTTGTGATACCAATATTTGTTGAAGAGCAGTTAATAGATATTGAAATCCAAATTGATTTTCAGATATTGCCTTGATAAAGCTGAGCAGTCGAGTGAACTTCAGCAGAACTGTAAGCAAAATTTTAATCAATCAAAATCTAAATGGTCAGCGCTAATAATAATGTTTTTAATGCGGATAAGGTCACACCAGTTTGCTTGCCGTGGAACTTCAGTAACGATGATTTTAGGGGAAGCAGCGTGGTCACCAGCGGTTGGGTGAGTGATATTCATATATCCAATTTTAGACAATGGGTGCAGTTTGTTGCTTGCATAATTATTTCCTGTGACTTGTGTTTGGATTCTGTAAGGGAGATCTTGGAAATGGGAAGCCAGGCGAACTTCGGAAAGCGTCGATGACGGTTTTGAGCCAGCAGCAGTGCAGAAGATACAACTTCGTGTGGCAGTTTCTTACAAATGATATGATTTGTGCATTTGGCCAAGGCAGAGGAATTTGCAGCGGTAGTTGAACCTACATAAATATCACTTTTATTATTAATTATATTCTTTAACCATGACCGTTTATACTTTACTATTTTTGTTACTTTTTGCTGTAGGAGACTCGGGTGGATCAATAGATATGTTGAGGGATGATCGGTACTACGCTTTGGGAATTTCTTCCTGGGGAATTGCTCGTTGCAATGTAATGCAGTTGCAGTTTATTTAAAGCCAATTTGCTAAAGTAACTTATTCAATATTGCGCTACAATTTCTCAAATTTACAGGTCAGATACCCCAGCGTATTTGCTAGAGTTACGTCATACCTCGCCTGGATCCAAACTACAACGAGTAATTTAAGCACATTTTAAAACCTTAGCCTTTTCGCAATTTGCGGAGATGTTTCTTATTTCCAATCTAACATTTATTTATTTCAGGTGCGGACTTTTGCAAGCCATAGCTGTTCGTACCGAAGCCCATCCACTAACAAAGAGCTTTTTACAAAAGTTGTCCGATTAATTACCTATACCTCGTATAAAATTAAAGCAAACCACATAAAATGTGAGATTTCAAAGATTTTATCGTTTACATTTTGCATCCAAATTCTGAACTAGACACATGACCATATTGTTACTTTAACTGCAAATTACCGGAGCAATACAGTGACAACTTATCAGTGTCAGACTGTCATTTGAGAAATTTTAAATGCATCATTTTATTCTGGATATTTCGATAGTTTCATCTGTCCGAACTCGAAATAAATTCCAGTGGCTTTTCATCAGTTAATAAAATAAAACTAATTTGATTAAATGTGTAATATGAGAAGTCTAATGAATAATGCACAACCTTCCATCATTTCAGACAGGGTGGTAGTGGTGGCTGAAGGTCACATACTATTCATTTCATTCCCCGCATCTACCTGCGTCACTATACGCCAGTGCCAGTGCACGTTCATTGTCAACTAACAAAGCTGTTTTGTTGACTGCAACACTCTCAAAAAAGGTATTTTAACTTATTTATGATCCCAAACTCTGAAAACAGATCATTCATATTTTTTCAACATTTACCATTAATAAAGCTAAAGCTTTTGACAAAAAAATTTATTCGAAAAATAACACCTGGTTTACCAATTATTACAAAACAATCCATCAAAATCGAAGGCACTCCATTTGCACTAGTTGAAAAAAAACTGCGTCACAGCATGTAGTGCTGGCGCTAATTCAAGAGCAAGAACAACGATCAATTCTGCAAATTGGAAATGGAAATGGTTAAATGGATGCAGTGCGTTTTTTGGTTGGTTTTGGTTGCTTCTCATGTATCAACTGCACACTCCTTGGAATACTTTTGCGCTGGTTTTAATGCTTCATCACGAAAAAATAGATAAAACTGTCAGTAAAACTTTCCGCTTTTCTCTCCATTAATGTCTCCCAATGTAATGCTAATGAGAATTTTTGCCTGCATTGCACTAGTCCAAAATAAATTGCTTTTACACCTCAAAAAATCGCAACTTTTTCCCAATTTCATCTGCAGAGTTACGCAAAACAACATTGTAAACTTTTTCCGGATTTTACTGCTGTCATTTTTTAACATTTCAAAAATGATTAAGCAGTTTAGCCAGGCGATATCGGTATTTTGCATTTTATTTGCTATAAGTCTCGCATTGCCCTCATTGGCACTTGCGAATTTAGAGGAAGGGATCGGAAATGGCACTCACCATTCCGAGGCGAGATCCCGGCGCCAGTCCAATTCCGGGTGCAACTATAACTTCCAGTTCCAGCGAGTGGGGCAAAGTGCGACATTAAGATCCCCTAACTATCCAGGGAACTACCCACCCAATACTGACTGCCGCTATACAATTTCATCCCCTCGTGGAACTAGGATGACAATAAACTGTAACGAATTTAACTTGGAGGCTTCTCAGAACTGTCAATATGACGTATTCTTTATGTCTCTTTCGGGAGACAACTCGTTTCGGGATCAGCAGTATTTTTGTGGAAACGGAGGATTCACCAGGACGTCTGTGGGAAATAATCTGGCCATAGGATTTCACTCGGATGAGAGCAATCCAGAGTCTTCGGCCGCGTACAGGTACCAATGCACCATTTCAGTCATTTCCGGAAATCAACAGCCAAGCTGCTCCTGTGGCATGCGGAATTTGGTAAACCTCTTTCATAGCCATTCCTCTTTATTGGGCTGACATTAACTAAAATAAATTTACAATTTACTGAGCAGCAACCTCGCATTGTTGGAGGAGAAAACGCATCCCCAAATGAATTCCCCTGGCGATGTGCCCTATACTCACGGTTTCTGGGAGTTTTCTGCGGTTGTTCGATTATCAGTCGGAACTGGGTCTTAACGGCTGTAAGAAAAGTTACATGTTCTAAAAGTAGGCGGCGAGTAATGTGATAAGACATCAAAATTTTAATGTGGCATGGGCTCGAGACAGGCACACTGCACTAATGGAGTTCAGCCTGGAGACAAGATTTACGTCAACGTTGGGGATCATGACCTTTCCACTAGCAGCGAGACACAAAATCAAGTGATTCCGGTGGACTATTACATCCAAAATAGCTTGTACAATGATCAGACCCAGGACTCGGACATTTCCCTGCTGAGATTAGAGACACCGCTCACATTCAACAGAAATGTGACATGATTATAACTTGTATCAGTTAAAACTGCTACTTTCCAGAAGAATTTGCGAATTTGTCCATTAAATGGCTGATAATTTTTTTATGTGCTCATAAAGATCTCGCCCGTCTGCCTTCCCTGGAAGTTCGCTAATAATGACTTTGACGGAGAGCACGTAACAGCTTCGGGATGGGGCGCCAGGTTCTACGGCGCAGGTATCACTCCGGTTTTGCAAAAAGTTGATAACTTACCGGTTCTGAATGCTGAGCGATGCTCAAGCTACTACACTGATTCAACTGTCACCATTACAAATAACATGATATGCGCATATGACCCACCTCGTGATACTTGTCAGGTGCTTGATGGGAAGATATATTTGTATACCATTTTTAATATTTGCATAGTTCTCTAAAAATATAATGAAAGGTGCTTTACAGGGTGACTCCGGAACAAGCATAGACTACCAGGATCCATCCTCACCTAGATACTACGCCATTGGTGTCACCAGCGTTGGAGTAGGCTGTGGAGCTGAAAACCACCCAGGAGTGTACACTCTCGTCACGAGATATCTGAACTGGATTCAGAGCAATACACGTAAATATTTGCCATTTTAAACCTAATTAACTGTCAATTAGCCGGCTTTTAAAAACATCGTTTTATTATGCAATCTTTGTAGGCGAGGACTTCTGCAAGATTTAGATGAAAATTGAATGATCGCCCTTTATTCCTACGGAACTTACCTACATATATCTATAGCTGTATGACCAGATTGATAAAATTTTAATTTCACAGTATTGTGAACTGATAAAATAGCAAACGATTAAAAAATTATGTATTTCCATTGCAACAAATTAGCAATACACGTAAATATTTGCCATTTTAAACCTAATTAACTGTCAATTAGCCGGCTTTTAAAAACATCGTTTTATTATGTAATCATTTTAGGCGAGGACTTCTGCAAAATTTAGATGGAAATTGAATGATCGCCCTTTATTCCTACGGAACTTACCTATATCTTATAGAAGTATGACCAGATTAATAAAATTTTAATTTCACAGTATTGTGAACTGATAAAATAGCAAACGATTAAAAAATTATGTATTTCCATTGCAACAAATTACCAGCGTGAATAAGAGCAAAAGAATAGTTTTTACTGATAAAAAGTCCCAGCGAATGATTCTCACCCTATTCCTATCGATCGCAAGATTGGTTTTCATTTTCACATTCCAAAAATTCCACTTCCGTTCTCTGACAGATAGAGTCAAACAAGTAAAAATTGACAAGTTAGAATGTGTCTACTATATACCTTGCAACTATATTGTTGCTATTTTGCAATTTTACTCACATATGCTCCATATTTCAAAAAATCGAAGCAAAAACAAAAGGATGTTCAATGTAGCGGATGTAGCATCGAAAAACAGAGCTCAATTCCGGCTACAGCCAATTACATTTATCCGACGCAAAAACAAAAAGATGCTCAGTGTAGCGAATGTGGCACCAAAAAACAGAACTCCATTCCAACTGCCGCCAATTACAGTGATCTGAAGCATTTACTAAATTTTTCTCACTCTCCTTTTTATATCGCTCACGTACTCGACCCTAATGCAGGTAACTAAGAAATTATTTTTAAAAAATACGGCAACGTTCACAAACTTTGCTAAACGAAAGTTAATTTTTTTATCAGAGGGTCATAGTCATGTTTACTGGAATCGTAGAGAATGGCTTGACTGGTATGGCCGTCGCGAACTTATGCTTACCAAAGCAAACGACAATCACGGAATGCCTCTAACAAAGAAAGGTCTAAATTCTGTCGTAATAAGTCCAGTTCCAGAATTTCTGAAGTCTTTTGAAAGTAGGCAGTATCCAGTTAAGTCATTTTATTATAAATATTTTCAATTTAAATAGGAAACACTCACGTCAGTTTTTTGAGTGAAAAATGAAAAATGTTTTTTCTACATTGTCAGTGCAATTTACAATCTCCAATTGCTGTCGCGGACAAGGATAAAGACGTGTACTGGAGCGATAGCAGATTTTCAACGGTTCTATTCGAACGAGGAAAGAGAAAGCGGAATAGCATTCGCGTTTATAGAAGTTCCCCAATGTACATCGCAGCTAAACTTGACAAAGATAACATTCCACTGCATTTCCATGCCCAGTCAAGAAGAAGAAACAATGAAAACAGATTTAATGTGACGAAAGACTGCGTCCAAATAAAGTAGCTCAGAAACGAGCAAAATCAAAATCAAAACTTTTACTTTTTACTTTTTAAATCATTTTTAAACATGTCACATTCATATAAGTCCAATTTGCATCCAACTTCTTCCCTTCCACTTCCGCCAACAATGTATTTCTCTTACTCTGATCATTCTACTAATGTTATTACCAAATAATGAAATAAATAAAATGCTTCAAAATATAATTAATAATTAAGGAAAAGTGCCCACTTCGTCAATATTTAAGTTTCCTGCTCTCATGTCAGTTCTACTTTGAGCACAAACGACCATCCTCCGAAATGTGAAGTTTGATCCAAGGGAGGAATGCTGCAACTCTTGTGTAGACTCCAACTCCTTTAGGTCTTCCATAGCAGGCAGTCCAGGAATCAATCCCGATTTGGATTACTGAATCTCCTTTCTTGACGAGGATTGGGCCTCCAGCGTCTCCCTAATCTCGGAAACAAGGAAGCTTATTTAGAAAAATTCTTTAAAATTTGCTGGAGATATTGAAGCAAGAGATTTTCTTACAGGACAGTCGTAGGAAGCGTAGTAAGGATGATTTTTATCCTCCGGAATTGGCATCTTGGAGCACATCATTGTGTCCGGCATGTTCATCCATTCCTTGCTGTACTCGAGAGATTTGCACTCCTTCCTGCTGAGAACCCTGGAGTATTGCTCAGAGCGTTTTTCCGGAACCAAAATTCCATCTGGAATAATATAAAAAAAATTAACTTTTAATTACAACGATAACCCAAAAAAAATCTCCATAAGCTAAATGTCCTCACCATAATCTTTGAATCGCCACAAGAGTGACGACGCATTCATTCCGTCGTAGGAGTAGTCCTGCTCAGGGAGGCAGACTGGACTAAGCTCGTTGTCATTTCCATAAGTTGGAACAGGTCCTTGAAGACGAAGTAGAGCAATATTGTAGTCCAAGTGGCGATCAATGTACTTAGGATGAATGATGACGCGATGAACTTTTTTCCGGAATACGCGGTTCTGGACAAGTTCTTCATCGGGATTCGTCATGTTGGGGTAATGTGCATTAGGCCAGGTTCCAATGAGTACCTCCACACCATCAGCTGGAGAGCCGTCGACGCAAGACGCGGAAGTAAGTACGTACCGGTCGTTAACCAAAGTACCTCCGCAGAAACTGTACATGCTTCCGGGAGCAACTAAGCTTACAGACCAGGAGTACACGTTGACTGACGACACCCCCTCATTTTCCCAGCGGTCTGCCTGCTTGCTCACCTTGGATGTTCCACATCCTGGAAAATAAAATGTAACAAAAATTAAGGTCCGATCACAAAGTTAAAACTGAAGAATTGGACTTTCATCATTTGAATCTCTTACTGCAATTAATGGTATTGTTGCGACTGAGTCCATGCCACCACTGCAAATCGTCGGATTGCTCGAGGTCCTCCGGATTGTATACCATTCCAGTCATTTCAGCTCTCATCAACCTTCCGTATGGAAGTGTTAGGGATTTCTATAAAAATTTATTATATTCACAGAAAGTTTCCAAAAGTTAACGAGCAAAGCAAATATATCTATTTCTCACATCGAAAGGACTCCTTGAATCCATGACAGGAGAAAATTGCCGCGCAGATGACGGCAGATTGAACTAGGATTCCCATACCGTACCCTTACCCAGAGAAAAGAGTTTTAAAACCCAATAAAAATATTTATTTTCCCTGAAAATGCACGAAATGTACTGACTCAAATTTTAACTTGTCAGACTCTGAGTGTCCAACCGATACTGACTTGATAGCCTCCACTCCTACTGGAATTTATACCAAAATATTTTTATGCTCCATTATTAACATTTAGCAGGTGAAGTTCATCCAATTAAAATGCAATGAAAGCTTGTTTCAAATTTGTTTTAAAAATCGGTATTTAGTGACAATAGTCTCGCTCAATAAAATTGAGCCGGAAGTACAAATTTATAATACAATTCATTTTTTCATGCGTTTAAAAAGTTAGAAAAATAAAATTTGTGCTAAGCTGGACTGTTCGCGCAGTAAACTCCATCCGCTGTGTTCTCTTTGATCCATGAGATGTATCCTGTGCAAAAACAGAACAAAATGTGATCTCAATCTCAATGCCAAGGAGTCGCTATAAAGCTCATTCTTTATTATAAAAACGAAGCCTTTTTTAATAAAATTTTAATTTTTTTGCTCACTCTCAACTTTCGTGAATAGAAGTACCGGCCTCTCCCGCACCTGCCTGCAGTCCTTCTGATCGGAAGAGATTCCAATTTGGAGGAACCGCACCTTCACCCTTTCCTCGCTCTTCTCGTAGTCTGAGTCGCATCCCGCCCTCATCTTCCTGCAGATGGATTAGTGCACTTCCTGCATCGTCCTTTTATTTCCATGTCACGATGTGCAATTTTGCATATTAGATGGGAAATTAGCATGATTAAATGCTAGCTTTTCAGACTATTATTTTTACCTGACAATAGGACAAAAGTTCATCGTTTTGGTTCGCCGCTCCACTGTTTTTCACTCCGCCACAAATATACTGTGCTTTGATCCGGTTCGGGTACATGTGAGCACACGTCTCGTTTTTTAAAATGAAGATGTTCACTTTATCAAATGTATGGGCCTTAACCAAATATGGAAGTCCTAGAAAGGTAATTATATTCATTTCAAAATTTTGTTACTGGCAGGATACAGTTTTTTAAAATTTATTCTCGTACCTGACTCGAATCCAGTGAATTTGCTGATGACCATAGTTCTCTCTTCCGGATTTTCTACGAAGTCGCAAGTTTCACACCACTCAGAAAAGTTGGCCCTGACGGAGGCGCTCTCGTAGAAGTGAGGTGGTTCGGGAGGGAGACAGACCGGGAATACATCTCCACTTCCAAAGTCTACCGGCTCGCGGAGCTTCAGTAAAGAGATGTCATTGTCGTAGTTGAAATTCCCGATGGCAAACCCAGGATGATTCTTTATCGATGCGATTGTCCTCCTTGGATTCGAATGGCGAATATTGAGAATTACTTCAATTTCAGTAGAGTAAAATCTGCACAATTAAAACCGTAAATTAGCTTGTGTTAAAGTCATTAATAAATCCAGATATGTTCTTTACTGGGACGTGCAGTGCGCAGCAGATAAGATGTAGTGAGAGTTTATCAGACTGCCCCAGCATAAAGGCTCATTTTGTACGTCATGCCGTCCAACAATTGCCACTGTCCAGGGGAAGTTTCCATGTTTCGCCTGCTCTATATCTGGCATCGTTTTTATCTTTATTTCACTTACTACATGGAAACTTTTGTTCCCCCTCGGAGGACGCGGCGGAGAAAAATTCGGCAAAATAAAATAAAGTAAGTAACTCCACGACAAAGCCATACTTTCTTATCATAATTGATGAATAAGTCCCAGCTTTTCCATTTATCCTTCAAGACCGCCAACGGGAGATTCACTAAAAGTCCATTTCTGAATGGCTAGTATACAGATAAGTGATGATATGATACTAGCTGCGTAGCTGACCGCAGGTTTTATCTATGGATGCAAGGTCGCCTACTTCATTTCATCTTCCAAAAGAAGGAAATTCTCATATGCCCGTGTAAACAATTGGTCTACTGCTTGTTTAAATTAGCTCCAAGCTCCGGATAAAAACTATCAAGCCATGTATCAGAATCTGTTGAAAAGTGAATTTCTTCACACCGTGGGAGCTTTTTCAGTAAAGTTATGCAAGTCAACCCAACCTTCCATTGTGTAGCGAGATTACATGTATAAATCAGTGTAATTGTAATGGTTATGGTGATTAGTAGGACTAGTATGAATATGGTTTGAGCGAATAAGATCTTGAGCAAAAGTAGGTAGCCGCGCTATAGACTGAACGAAGATGAAAAGGATGAGAAAAGGATGACGAAATGAAATCTGACAAGACATAGTGCTGAAGCAGAGCATTTAATTAAGCGAGAATGGTTCTCACACGACGTTACTTTAATTGCTGCTAGTTTTCAGAAAATATATGAAAATGCGGAAAACAAGTGACTTTATAGCAAAACTAGTAAAATTTGTTACAGGGACAGCAAGAGCAAGAAAAAATTTTTGTTGGAAGTGACGTGAGCTAAGCTCTACAGAAACTTTTGACTCCAGCGCCTAGTTTAATCCACCGTACGTACTCTGTAGAAAAAAAAAACATTTTTTTCTTCATTGTTGAGGACAATTATTGAGTAAAAAAGTAGAAATGTCTAAATTATTTTTAGATATACCTTCAATTTTGATAACGGAAAGTGTATTATTCCTACTTCCGAGGATGGGCACGCCATATCTTCCTGGAGAGCGAATTCCTTCCAGGTAGTACTTTGTCGTGGCTGGCTGTGGTTTCCCCTTCGAAATGCTTGTGTTGCTGAGCATCAGAGGCATTCCTAGCTCCAGCTGCGCTGTTTTGTACAATATCAGAATGGTTAAGCTCAGATGCGGAGGACTAAAACTTGGAATAAAAATTGGTAGTAAATATTGTATCCAGTTGAGAGAGTGACCTTCTTGTAGAAATAGGCGTTCTGTCGCACAATTTCCTTTATCTCTTTCTGCTGGACACATCCCACTTTTGACTTGAGCATTTCTGGGAAGAGGCGCTGGCAGTAGGAGTCGTTTGTCCTTTCCACGACGAAGCGACCGTAGTGGGGTATGTAGTCATATCCTGTCCAAAAAATTGCAATTTTAAATTTAGAATGCGAATTTAGGCTGAATTTACAGTACCTGCCGCCTTCCTATAAAACCATATCCGTGTCACGGAGTGCTCCAACTTGTACGCTGGCTTTTTTGTCGCCCTCTCACAAGACGCGCAGGGACGGCTGGCACAAGGCGGATATGTATTTCGACATGGCCTTGTTTTCTGCTCGATTTCGTTGTCCTCTAAGTCCGTCCCGTTTTGACTGTAGTAGATGGAGTTATTTCCTTCCAGTTTCGTGTCGGGATGGAGAATAGGATACCTGTTGACTTCCGGAGGTAGACAAATTGGGACTACTCCAGTACTGTTAAAATCAATTTGACGCCGCAGCCTCACCAATGCCAAGTCATTGTCAAATCGTTTTCTGTAGCCAGGATGAATCCGAATGTTGGAAATCTCGTAAATCGCTGCGGTTCTGTTGTCTATGTTCAGCAGTTTTACTTTTGGCTCATAACGGCCTATATTCGTGTAAAAATTTCTGCAAGAGCACACCACATCACACCATTTCATCATGAGCTCATCAAAATATATTTTTTAAAGGGGCAATTAATTTTCACCTCTGAATGCAGCTCGCAGGAAACAGAACTGTCTCCAAGCTTATCAAAGTTCCAAAGCAGAGGAGGAACTCTTCAGATTCGTCAGTAAAGTTATCTGAGGTAACTAGCTCTGCCAACCATGGAAGCCGACCCCCGGCTATTTTAACTTTTGCCAGTCTCTCATCTTCC
>JAHZND010000751.1:0-13719 GCA_027744115.1 Acrocyrtus sp. NNG-2020 | reverse complement strand
TTAATTTTGCCATTGTCATTCCAAGTGTTTGCTCGTCGATGCTACGTTGTGCCACTCACCTCAATTCCATACTTAATTATTAGTTAAGCGATGAGTGGATGTGCCTAATTGTAATTTTATTTTCTGTCATTTGACAATAACCTTGATTTGATAGGTACAGGAATGTGAAATATTCGCCACTCTCCCAACCCTTTATATATAATTACAAAGACAGAATATACCTACTTTCCTCGTGTGACTCTTGAACACGATCAGCTAGATGCGACATATGGTTTTCTGGTCTGCCGATATAGTCAGGCTTCAAAAATTTAATTAATGAGCAGCACCTGTCGCTTAAGAGGATAAGTGTTATTTAGTTTTGCAGAGTTACGTTCTTAGCTAGGAACATCAAATGTCAGAATAATAAATGTTTTTTCATGGGCTCAATTCACAGAATTAATTGCACTTATCCTCAAATTATCTTACTGGTCGTATGAAAAGGTGAAAACTGATAAGAACAGACTTCTCATAATCACTCTTACATAATATGTATATAACGCAGTAAAACGAAAAAAATATCCATTGCTCAAATCAGAAGTACTGATTCTGTAGAGAAGACATTTTCACTGGTTAGCATAAACCCCAAAATGAAACTCTCTGTTGCGCTGTTGGCATTTGTTTTGGCAGTTGTAACTGGTAAAGTTTTCATAATATCTTTAGACAAAAGACACCTATTTCAATGTACAACGGACGTAATATCATTTTCATGTAAATCTTGATTTTTGCAGCCGTCCCATGGGTACCCGAACCAAGGGGAGATTCCTGGTGGCAGGATAGGCATCGGGGGTTCGTTGAGAACACGCAGAGAAACAACGGCTCAATTAGGGTGCTCTTCTATGGCGACTCCATCACTGAAGGATGGGCCGGTGAAGGTCGAGAAGTGTTCCAGGAGTACTATGCTCCACTGGGAACAGCAAACTATGGCATTGGGGGAGATGCTACAGAGCATGTTCTATGGCGTATTCAGAACGGTGAAGTCACCGACAACCTGAATCCGACCGTCTGCGTAATCAAAATCGGCACGAACAATATGTGGAGCAATGATGACACAGGTATCGCAATGGGCGTCGTTTTTGACGTCATGGAACTTAGAGAGAGGCTTCCGAACATGAAGGTTCTTCTTTTGGGTGTGTTGTGTTTTTGACGTCATGGAGCTTAGAGAGAGACTTCCGAACATGAAGGTTCTTCTTTTGGGTGTGTTGCCGAGAAATGACGAAGCAATGACTAGACGCACATCCGCTATTAATGACGTTATCAAGTTTATGGATAACGGCAACACCGTCAGATTTCTGGACATGAAGGATCACTTTTACAGAGGTAATGTATATGAAAACATCAAAAATAAAATTTGTTCTGCTAAATTATCTAAATAATTTAATGTTTTGGGGTAAACTGAAAAATAGGTGGAAACAACTTTGTGACTGAGCTATACACATCCGACCTGCTTCACCTGAGTGCTGCGGGTTACAGGAAGTGGGCTGAAGTAATGCAACCCCTTTTTACCGAAATGTTAAATGGAAATTAAACAAAGCTGTGCAATTTTAATTGAGCAAATTAACCATTAGACAAAATAAATTGGAGTACTGAAAATCTAATTTTTCAAGAAATTTGTATCCGTTTTACACACGGTTTGTCCCCGTTCCCAGCTTTCTTTGGTCAGTAAGCAGAAACGTCTGGATTCCAGACTCTGGAATCAGAATCCGAGCAAACTCGCAATGTTGTTTAAAACATCAATAATAAAAACTTTCACACTCTGACATTTTGCATAAAAGCTTATACTCTTTCATTTTGGATGTCGCTTTGCGTTACTTTAAATAAAAAGCATCTGGAATCAGAATCCGAGCAAACTCGCAATGTTGTTTAAAACATCAATAATAAAAACTTTCACACTCTGACATTTTGCATAAAAGCTTATACTCTTTCATTTTGGATGTCGCTTTGCGCTACTTTAAATAAAAAACATTACTCACTCGGGTATCTTTGCATTTCGACCACTTACACGACATGTGTTGTGCACAGATTTTTTATTTGGTTGAGTCATAAAAAGTTACACAGTACAATTAATGATAGATTTCATTGCACATGACGCACCTGTCACAAAATATTGAGATAGGATCCTGAGCATCTGAAATTCTGAAGTGTTTACTTTAGCAATTCGCATCTCGTCTCGTGATTTACGAAGAAGTGCTTACAAAAACTGTTATATTTGGTTTGATTACATTCATGCCTCTGTCGCCAACAGTCAGACAAGAACAAACTAATTTTCAGTGTCTCATATCTCTAGTCTAGTTTTTTATTTAAAATTCCAATATTACTAACATGAGGGTGGCTGTGATTATCCTAGTATCTGTCCTCGGACTTGTTTCCGGTAAGACAATGCAATAATAATCAGATATGTTCAGATTTATCGATCAATTTAAAAAATTAAAATAAATCGAAGAAGCAAAAGGTTTATCAATTTCTTTTTTAGCTGGAACTCCATGGGTGCCCGAACCAGTAGATTCAATTGTTTGGCATCTATTGCATAGAAGTTTCGTTGAAAATAGCATTAACTCTCTATTGTCTAGTTTTTATTTAAAATTCCAGTATTAGTAACATGAGGGTGGCTGCGATTATCCTAGTATCTGTCCTCGGACTTGTTTCCGGTAAGACAACGCAGTAAAATCAGATATGTTCAGATCAATCGATCAATTAGTAAAAATTTAAAATAAATCGAAAAAGCAAAAGGTTTATAATTTTCTTTTTTAGCTGGAACTCCATGGGTGCCCGAACCAGTAGATTCAATTGTTTGGCATCTATTGCATAGAAGTTTCGTTGAAAATAGCATTAACAATAACGGTTCAGTCCAAGTACTATTCTATGGCGATTCAATTACAATGGGATGGGGAATTATCGGTCGCGAAGTGTTCCAAGAATACTATGAACCTCTTGGAACTGCTAATTACGGAATATCGGGTGATCGAACGGAAAATCTAATTTGGCGTATGCAAAATGGAGAGCTGACCAATCTCAATCCTAAAGTCTGCGTATTAAAAATCGGCACAAACAACCTTGACGATAATGATGACATGTCCATTGCCACTGGCGTCGCATTTACGGTAAACGAGCTACGAGAAAGACTTCCAAATACGAAGGTCCTCCTGGTGGGGATTTTACCTAGAGAAAATGAAGAGCAGACTAGACGCGTAATCGCTATTAACAATGTCATCAAGCATTTGGATAACAGGAATACGGTTAGATTTCTGGATATGACTAATCATTTTTATAATGGGTGGAGACGACCTCGTAGAGGAATTGTACATAAGCGATTTACTTCATTTGGATGTGCCGGGCTATAAAAAGTGGGCTGAAGTAATGGACAGTTTGTTTAAGGAAATGCTTAATTCATAGTTTTAGACGATTAAATATGAAAATTAACACAGCAGTTTTGTCAAACAGTAACATTGAGAAGAGAAATTTCATTCTGTCGCCATTTGAAAATTATTAAAAGTTAATTAATATGTAAGTATTTTAAGAGCATACACTTTAGTTGAGGAGTATGGTCATATGACACTGACATCTTTGTATCTTTTACCTGCTAACCTTTACATATCTCGCGGTTCACACAATACATTTTTAATTAGTTTGAGTCATTACAAGTTTACTGGTACTTGAATCGCTCATGAAACATTTTCAATGCACATGACGCACGGCTCTTGTATACCTCGGAATATTGAGATAGGCTCCTGGAAAGCCAAAGTGCTTGTTTTAGCAGTTCATATTGGTTTCAAAGGTAGTGCCATATCACAGCTGCAACGATATTCTGTGAATTCCATTATCCGAGTTCAGTATTTTAAAATTTTATGTGTTTAATCAAAATGAAAATCGCTATAATTATTCTGGCCTCAGTCCTTGGACTTGCTTCCGGTAAACAAATCTTTACAAATTAAGGAATATACATTGAGTTAAGTTATATTATTACATCCTTTTTTCCAGCTGGGACTCCATGGGTGCCGGAGCCAGTGAACGAAACTGGCTGGTACCAATATCACGAAAGGTTCGTAGAAAATACAATCCACAACAGTAGCTCGATCAAAGTCTTATTTTACGGTGACTCAATCACTCACTGGTGGAGCAGTATGGGTCTTAAAATTTTCCGGGAATACTATGAACCACTGGGTGCTGCTAATTATGGAATATCGGGTGATAGAACGGAGCAACTAATTTGGCGTATGCAAAATGGAGAGCTAACCAATCTCAATCCTAAAGTTTGTGTATTAAAAATCGGCACAAACAACATTGGGCCCAATGACGACATGTCCGTTGCCACTGGCGTCGCATTTACGGTAAACGAATTACGAGAAAGGCTTCCAAATACGAAGGTTCTCCTAGTGGGGATTTTACCTAGAGTTGGTGACTCAATCACTCACTGGTGGAGCAGTATGGGTCTTAAAATTTTCCGGGAATACTATGAACCACTGGGTGCGGCTAATTATGGAATATCGGGTGATAGAACAGAACAACTAATTTGGCGTATGCAAAATGGAGAGCTAACCAATCTCAATCCTAAAGTTTGTGTATTAAAAATTGGTACAAACAACATTGAGCCTAATGACGACATGTCCATTGCCACTGGCGTCGCATTTACGGTAAACGAATTACGAGAAAGGCTTCCAAATACGAAGGTTCTCCTAGTGGGGATTTTACCTAGAGAAAATGAAGAGCAGACTAGACGTGTAATCGCCATTAACAATGTCATTAAACATATGGATAATGGGAACACGGTTAGATTTCTGGATATGACTAATCATTTTTATAAGGGTGGAGACGACCTTGTAAATGAGCTGTTCATAAATGATCTGCTTCATCTAAACACTCCAGGCTACCGGAAGTGGGCTGAAGTGATGCAGCCTTTGTTTAGAGAAATGTTTGAGTCTGTATAAAATGTGATTTATGCGATGAAATAAAAGTAAACTTTTTAGAACACGCACAGTGGACTCACCTTTCACCTCACCATACATACCACCTTCATTTCTCGTTTTCATAACCATAATGTAAATGCATCTAGTCATAATGTAACCAACGGTTTTTTCAAATGATGCCATTTTTGCGCAATTAATTTTCATAATATAAAAGAGTACCCAAACGTATTTCAGTTTAAAATTGAGTTCTATTTGTATTTTCATCTGAAAATGATGCCGGGTATTCCTAATCACATGAGATTGCTGTTATTTTCAGTAACCGGTTATCGTAATTACACTAACAATTTGACATATCAATAAATATCTCATGTCTCATGTAATTTATCATATGAGTGGTCAGTATTTAGATAAGATTAACGAATACATACCCTGTAATTGATTACAGACGATTTGCACAAGGTTGCAAAATTCAATTTGTTTCCATTTTAACGGAACGATTGTGTAGAATTTCAGTGCACAGTTCTCAAGATGAAGGTCGCAACAATTTTCCTTTCAACGCTGGCAATAGTCTCAGGAGGTACCTCTCTTATAATTTAAATTTGTTAATTATGCGTCATCATTAAGCTTTGATTTCTTTCACTAGCTGGAATTCCATGGGTGCCGGAACCAAGACCAGAGCCCCAGTGGTATCAGCGGCATCAACGCTTTGTTGAAGCAACACGAAACAACAACGGTTCCGTTCACCTTCTTTTCTACGGTGACTCCATCACTGAAGGGTGGAACAACGCAGGTCGTAATGTCTTCGAGGAGCACTATGCCCCAATAGGCACGGCAAATTATGGAATTGCTGGAGACAAATCTGAACACGTTCTGTGGCGTATAATGAATGGGGAAGTTACCTAGGTTGGAACAACGCAGGTCGTAATGTCTTCGAGGAGCACTATGCCCCAATAGGCACGGCAAATTATGGAATTGCTGGAGACAAATCTGAACACGTTCTGTGGCGCATAATGAATGGGGAAGTTACCGATAACATTAGCCCAGAGATTTGTGTCATTAAAATTGGCAGTAACAACTTGGACATGAATGACGAGGCGTCCATTGCAACTGGAATTACATTTAACGTACTGGAGCTCATAGAAAGGCTACCAAATACGAAGATACTATTACTGGGCGTACTCCCCAGAAATGACGAAGCGATGACTAGACGTGTGTCTGCAATTAATGATNATTACATTTAACGTACTGGAGCTCATAGAAAGGCTACCAAATACGAAGATACTATTACTGGGCGTACTCCCCAGAAATGACGAAGCGATGACTAGACGTGTGTCTGCAATTAATGATATAATCAGACAATTGGATAACGGGAATACCATCAAGTTTTTAGACTTGAAGGACCATTTCTCTCGAGGTGGAGATGGAGAGATCGATTTTCATCTTGTAAGAGAGTTGTATGTCGCTGACCTAGTTCATCTGAGTACCGCGGGCTACAGAAAATGGGCTGAAGTAATGTCCCCAGTTTTGAGAGAAATGCGAAATTCGAAATAAATTCAAAGGTTAATACAATTTTAGCATAAACACTAAAATAATGTTTCAATTAGCATTAAGCAATTTTGTATCATAGAAAGGTACTTCACCATTATCGGGCTGTTCATAATTGTACTGTGCTTTGCAATACTAATTGCATATTAATAACTTATTGTCAGTCATTATGTATGTTTCTCACTGGTTGAAGCAGTTATCTGCTCCAAATAATCAAGCAGATATTACTCAATTCTCAGATAAGCTCAGTTACTGAATAAGCTACTACTAACACTTTGCATGTTCCTACATCTCTACATCTTGCCCGTATCATTGTAAGGTATCATATTATCAGTCTAGCAAATTTAAGCAACTTTTGTGCTAACATTTTAAAATAAAATTAGTGGGAATATAATTGAAGGTCCAAAAGACTAAATCTGCCAGCATGATCATCCCTCTACTTTTGGCTTCCATAATTACAATTGTTTCAGGTAAATTCATTCTTGAATGTGAATTTTCTTCGATTTCTTTTGACTGGCATATAAACATTTTCTTTATATATAGCTGGAGTTCCTTGGGTGCCGGATATAAGACCTGACGGCTGGTGGCTAGATAGACATAGGAGTTTCGTTGAAAACTCCCTAAACAATAACGACTCAATTAAAGTCATCTTTTATGGAGACTCCATTACCGACAGGTGGCAAGAGGAGGGGAGGGAAACCTACAACGAATACTATGTTCCTCATGGCATTGCTAACTATGGAATTGGAGGAGATCGCACTGAGCATGTCCTATACAGAATTCGGGATGGCGAAATATCTGATAATCTGAGTCCTTCCGTGTGCGTCATAAAAGTCGGAACAAATTAACATCCTCAGCAATGATGAGACGTCGATTGCTCTTGGCGTCTTTTTTAACGTCATGGAGCTCCGAGAAAGGCTCCCCAACATGAAAATCCTTTTATTGGGAGTTCTTCCAAAGAACGACCAGGAGATGGTTCGGCGAACTTCTGCAATTAACGATATCATCAAGCACTTGGATAATGGGAACACAATTAGATTTCTTGACATGAAGGATAGCTTCTACCGTGGAGGAAACGACTTTTATCGTGAGTTGTATCTAGACGACATGGTTCATCTCAGTTCAGCAGGTTATAAAAAATGGGCAGAAACGATGGATTCGCTCTTTAGAGAAATGCTTAATTAAAAATAAAAATGCACCTATTTTAGAAACATGTAAATTTTGATGTATTAAAGATACAAAAAAATACTCAAAATTTATCCACATTTTTATTGGCTGTCACTTTCCCCCATATTTTTTTGAGTAAGCGCGTACCATTTCCATATTACAAATTGCAAAGTCTCCCCAAAAATGTGGAATTTATCCAGAACTCCGTCTCCTTTATTCATTCCAAATTTTGTGTAATGGCCAAGCGGAGAGAGAAATCCTCTCAGTCATAAAAATATTTTTTAAAGCACTTTTCTCTCCCAATACTCCTACGAACAAAAAATGTGAATTTTTTTCTTGTCTCTTTCTTCTCACATATATTTCTCGGGGAATGGACTTGCTCCTCACTACTCACTCCAGCCCCTTCCACATACGCGATGCTTTTTTTGTAATGATATGGCTGCGTTTTGGTAGCACATCATCAGACATTCTAAAATGGTACATTTTTTAGATACTTTTTATTCCCTGGCTAGAATTGGAATGTACTTTCTTAGTGGCAGAACACCACACAAAACACATTACACCAGGCCATTATGATATGATATGATACATAATATCATCAGGATTGTCACCAAAACCAGCACTGCCATCATCGTTCTGAAAAAAAATATTCTGGATAGGAAAAGAGAAAGAAGGGAAAGCACTCTCCAGTAAAAAAAGAAAATTTTTTTTCCCTTTTCTCCGTATAGATATATATATCCATCCACATCATTACCAAATCCTGATGGAGGGAGGAGGGAAGATCATCTTGACGGGGTTGGTATGCTCTCACTCCCGCGAAAAGGGAAAGAAAAGCTGAGGGTCAGTAACTTCAAACTTTAAGGGATATAAATAGGATGTTGAACTGAAAACATTTTCAAAAAATATCTCTCCCTTTCCTTTTGAGTGTTTGTGTGTGTGGTGAACCACTTCATTACCGTTTCACTTCTGTTTTGTTGCCAAATCCTGTAAATTTCTGGGAAGGGGAAGAGAAGGGAAAAACAGAAAATGTACTTATTTCTTGCATTAAATCTTTTTAAGTTGCTTTATTTCTTGGGAGCTCTTTTTTAAAATGTGACATGAGCTGGCTAAACACAAAAAAACATTTATTTGTAGCATACACAATTTCAGGGTAGCATACTGCAAAGTATGAAAACACGACGGAGGTACAAGATTGTATTTTCTTTTAGGCTGAAATGACACTCGGAATTGTAATGACTCCAGAAAAACAAGAAAAAAACAATTCATATTTTTCCAGAGTAAAAATCCTACTTTTTTTTAAAGGCTTCACAAAATGGGATGGAATTCTTTTCAGGATAGGTATATATTTTTTTAAACAAAAAATGAAACTGGTCAGCGCTTCCTCTTTCCTCTCAGCATTCTTACTCTGATTGGCTTTACGGCTTAGCGCGATGATTGGCCTAGGAGTGCCTTGCTGCTATTGTGTTGTAGTTTTTGTTGTGCTCTATCGAAAATGAAGTAAAAACACAGCAGCAGTACATCTTTTTATAGTGGTTGAGCCACAAGAATAAATTCTTTCTCTGTAATTTCATAGATTATCCTAGCCCACTGGAAATAGTTCTCTTTTACTATTTTATCATTACATTCCAGTGATATGTGGACAGTTTCCCATTAAACTTCCATTATTTTAATGATCGCATCCCGGTATATTTTTGACGTGTAAGAATAAAAAGATGGATATATATTTGCTGCACGGGCATTCCTAGCACATTCAACTTGCCATATATAAATCTGACGGAATAGCTATTTTTTGTAGATATCTGAGCAAATCACTATTTCGGAGGGGCAAAAAAAGTAAACAAGCTTAGGTAGCTATTTTTTTCTGGGATGGAGGAAAGAATGAGAAGAAAATGTTGATGTTCCTCTTCACTTTTTCATTTGGAAAATGATCACAGAAGACTCATAAGAGACCTACATTTCCTTCTTTTTTGGTGGGCAGCGGTAGAAAGAAAAGACAAAATAACTAGCCAAATGTCCACCAATAAAACCATCTTCATAAACAATCCAAACCCATTTGGAAATCTTGCTGAACACTCGGCAAAGGCTTTTTTCCTTCTTGCATTAGGCACCAATTCAGATTTTTTACGGAGAACAACAAAAGAAATTACAGATATATACGCTCCTGAACTGTTCCCATTGTTTTCACACATTGTTCCTTCAGCATGTCGTAAATTAGAGGGAACATACGTTTGCACATTTAATGATTTCATTTTCTATTGCTCACGTAATTTTTTTCCTGGTGAAAATAAAAATTGGAGGAAATTGCAATAATTCTTTTTCTCTCACTCCGCAAATCCCGCTTGCAGATGGTGAAAGTGGAGAAAAGTAGCAAAGAAATAAAAAAAATCAAACAATTTTTTTTTCTTGACCAGGGCTATTACGATTGTCTGGAATAATGACTTTTTGCCAGAGAAGGAAGAAAAAGGCATTGGAGAAGAGAAGAGATTTTTTTTCGCAAGGTACCTTCTCCCTTTTCTCCTATTTTTGGAGAGAATGGAAGTGAGGAAAATTGCCTGATTGTATGGTAAGTGGATAAGGAATAAAATATTTAGGCATTGGGGAAGAGGAGAGATTTTTTTTCGCAAGGTACCTTCTCCCTTTTCTCCTATTTTTTTTGGAGAGAATGGAAGTGAGGAAAATTGCCTGATTGTATGGTAAGTGGATAAGGAATAAAATATTAATTATTATTTTATGGAAGTGGAAGCCAATTTCTTAAAAAGAAGGGATTTTTCTGCTGTTTTATGCTCGGCTTTATGTTTATGTTTACGAGGAGACGAAGGAGACACAGCATGTTTTTCTTATGAGAATTTAAGGGCTCTCCTATAACTAACTCATGAGATGATTATGATAGTAGAAAGTAGAAAGGAATCTGATTATGGGCTTCGGACTATAGTTTCACTACTGGTCTAAATATATTTGTTCTTCTCTCCAATTCCTAGACGTGGAAGCTTTTTGCTGAGAAATATATTTTGAAAAAAATATAACTTACATCTGACTATTTTAAAATGCGTCTTATTTTGTGTGAAAGTTGTAAATAGTTAAATGGGGATGTAGGCAGTAAGTAGGAGTGTTCAGTGGAGATGGAGAAACTTTTGCTTTCACTTGCGCTTGTGAATGTCCCTTGAAAACAGCTCAGAATTGAGAAATCCGAAATCTCAAGAATGTTTCTAGCCAAACTTGTAAAAACACGTAGAAAATGTACAACCATTTTTTGGATTTTAACCTCATTTGTACTTACACCGTCAGTAAAAGGGAAAAAAATTCAGATGACAATTTTTTTTGCCTTGTGTTGTAGCTGTACTATATATATTTTGTCTATCCGAAAAAATTGGAATGCAGTGCGATAGTGCGAACCTATATCTCAGCTCTCCGCACCAACTTCCTGTTTTCATCTGTGTAATGCCTACGGTTATTGCCTGGGCAAATTCCTCTCCCTCCTCCACAAAAAATAGGAAGAGAGGGAAAGAGGGAGAGAAAAGTTATCTTTTTTGACTGCACCAAAACATAAAAGAGATTGAAAGATCAGGGAAACAGAGACTAAAATGGGTATTGAGGCAGATTAAACATCCATTTCTAGTCTGGTCAGACACTTCTCGAAAAGACCTTAAAATACCAGAAAGGGCAAAAAGCGTTAGCAGATCCTGTAGCTGTAGTACAGTACTTGAGAAAAATTCCTTGTAAAAATTGGATATATGTACCTTTTCCATACGCTTTTTTAGAGAGCGAGAAAAAAATGGGAAATCGGAATGGAATGTGGTGCACAAATTTGCTGCGTACAACGCTCATGTTCCCTTCGACTAGAACTGTATCTTGTTGCGAAAGGAAAGCGCACATTGGGCAACTAGTTTGAATAACAACTCGGAAACAAAGAAAATTTCTAGGCATTGCACTCCAATGTATCGACCCGGTATTCTATTCTTCTTGTAAATATAAATCCCTTCCGTCACCGGCATTTCCTCACATCTTCTAGAAATCCTAAATTTTTGGAGCTCACAAATTCGTAACTCTATTCTAGAAGACTTTCGCTCCTCAAAGTCAGACAATTGTTTGCGAGCACAATTTCTATGCATAAGTTAACTCAATTCTCGTCCATCTTTTTTGATGAGCTTGTTTAAAGTTGTTTATGGGACCGATGACGATTATCATGAAGATCACGGTTCGTTGATGAGACTAGACCGAGAAGAGACTTTGTGCTTGTGCTCTTCTTTCCTCTCCTTTTTCGACCCTTTCTCTTAAAATATTTTCACGTACGGAATATTACGCTGTTGAGTGTGCTGTGTGTGTGTGCAGAAGAAAGATGATGGTTTGTTGGTTTGCTAGGATGACAAACGGAAATTAAACCTATTTACCCTCCCTTTAATCGAGTTCTCCCTGGAAAAGCATCATCCTTCTTTCCTCCTTCCTTTGCTGATTCTCTCTTCACTCTCTCCAACTTTTCGAGATCTCATGTATGAGACTGAAATGAGAATAATGATATGTGCACGCAATAATTCATAATCCATTTTGCATTTTAAGGGGAAAAGAGAGCCAGCTTCTTCCTTCTCAGACAGAGTTTCCATGCATCCCCTACTCAATCCCGTTCAAAAAAAAAGACTATATCCGTGTGTGAGGCACTCTCACCAGGAATAAAAAAAATACTTCCAACAGACTCGTTAAACAACCTTAATGTCTTGAGTTATGCTTAGGGTTGCAAAATGTCCGCGTTCAGTGGATTTATGTCCTAATGTGGACAAAAAAGGACATTGTCCTTCCTTGACGGACATTGTCCACCGGCGCACCCATCGCTGGACAGAAAAGATGATGTGATAAGACATGCCTCCAGTTACAAGCTCCAGAAAAAATTAACTCTATTCCTAGAACTCGTCGCGGCATTTTCAAAAAAAAATCCCAAAATAATGGCCAAGATGACCTAGACTGATTTTCTCTCTCGATATTTCATATCAACACATTAACAGTGCAAAAAAGATCGGAAAAGACAAAAAAAATCTTTTCATAAAATCACTGCAAGCTTTCCAAGTAAGCTCGTGCAAGAATGTGAGAAAGGAGAAGTACGATTTTTTTTTGTCTTTTCTCTTTTTGTTTCCGTAGAAGGAAAAGTTAATTCCCGGGAGGGCTCTATCTCTCGCCGATGTGGTCAGCATTATTGTCACTCCATAACTGATTTGATTAAGCACGTAGATAAAACCTCGCCATTAATTTCAATTTGGGGTGACTTCCAAAAACTCCGTTGGGGCAACCCGCAAAAGAAAAGGACAAAGGGAGGCAGCTCAAAAAGAATATCTTGCTTGGCTTTTTATTGTAAAAGCCTTTTTCTTGTCTTTTGTCCCTTTTTTACTTCTTCTTTTAAGGATATAATGTGGAGGGAGGTGGAAGTGGGAAAATTGCATGAGCAAATAAAAACAAAAAATAAGATTTTTTTTATTTCGCCATCTTCCCACATTTCCACTTTCTCGGTGATAATGATGAAGATCATCAAACGATAGGGATTGTACTATTGTACCAAAAAAGAGAATTTTATTTCTGAAGATTTTTTTCCGCTTCTTTCAACTTCAGCAAATGTCAGAAGTCGGAAGGAGCAAGTTGAAAATTTGTTGAAGGCGGTGTACGGTCGACCACCCCGCATAAATTTAAATTAGCAGAGTTTTTATGGAATTTTAGTTTACAAAGTTGTATCTTGTAAACATATTCTCGCGCCTGCTCCAACAATAAAAAGAGATCTAAATAAAAAATCTGAAAATTCCCATTTATAATTTATTTTTTCGCACTATTTGCAGTAAAAAAAACTATCTCGCAAATTCCTGAAAATCCAGCCGGTTCTTGTCTCCTTTTTTTTCTAATTAGAGACTTACTATACGAGAGAAATAATATTTTTTACTATTCTTATTTTTGCTACCTGGAAAATAAAGGTAAAAAATGGACGGAATGTTTTTAAGATATGAACTCCTTTTTATTGCTGGAAGCACAGCCGTATAAACTCCAACTATTTAATTCTGCGGCTCGCTCGCCTCCATCTGATTTACTAATTTAG
>JAHZND010000749.1:0-19057 GCA_027744115.1 Acrocyrtus sp. NNG-2020 | reverse complement strand
ACATAGTTATTTATTAATTCATAATTTATCATGTACATACTGATTTCAGTCTTTTTTATTTTGGCTTGGAGTAACGTGATTGTCAGGCAAGAAACGATCTAGTCTAGCTTTAACATTTAAATTGGTTAGGATAACTACAAAAAACTGAAAAAGTTGATTAAATGGAGACTTTAAAATAGTTTCAGTCCGTCAACATCAACAGTATAATTTAAATTTAAATTCAACATTATAATAATAATAATAATTCGACTTTATTGTCATGGAACCCTCCTTGGGGGCGTCTTACACCATGATCAAAATTTGTATTTACAATTCGGACACACAGATTAAATTAAATTGCTACAATGTACACTTACTAAAATTATTATAATTTTACATTTTTTTGTTGGAAAATGTTAGACTAAATGAGTACATTTTAGACAGTGGTAGTATGTCTTCCAATGGAGTTTTTGATTACGTAATTTATACATTCATGAATGAAGTCGTTGTCATCTTCTACCAGGAAACAGTATTCTTGGGTTTGTATTTGAGATAAGTACTCGTGTAATGTTCTGGCAAGCCTGTTAGGAAAGTTTTGGTGAATTAAAACTACTTGAGGTAGCTGAAGCCACTGCAAAACTCCTTTATGTTTAGAACATAATTCTCCCCATTTGCTGAGTGGCTTGCATACGGGTACATAATATGTGGTAGTTCTGGTTGTTTGTGCGGTGAAGTTAGAGGCATCATAGTAAGCAGAAAAATATCCGTAGTCGAGCTGGTTACATTTGTAGACAAACAGTACATTAATTTATACTTTAATACCGCTAATCCTCCATCAAGCGCTATGCAATGAATGTTTCGTGCGCGTGTAGAGGAGAAGAGACAAAGAAGCACTCAAAAAGAAAACAAACTTTAGAAGCGCCAAACCCACATTTGAAAATTGTTTTCGTAAAGTTCATGTGAAAAGAGAACAGCTCAACTCAACTTCTGCAAGTCTCCCTATCTCTATCCTCAGCTCAGCCTCAGCCAAAAGGAGTTTTAAATAAGTGCATTAACTGCGTAATTAAGGACGCAAAGTTAAAAGTGTGCGGTTAACTATTTTAGTTTTACATTCAGTTACTCGACTCGGTCCAATTAAATCTTCGTAACCAAGGCAAATGCAATGGTAGTTTAGTTTCAGTAGCAGAAGATTTTGACTATTTTGACTGACAACTGAGGGCTTGTTGTTTTCCTTCAACTTTTTAATTGCTAGCGGTTGGAACCTCGTTACACTGTAAAGAGTCACGATGGTAAGTCTGGGCTTAAAAAATCTGATTTATTGCTACCTTTTTGGATAAATTGTCTATTAGCAGATAATAATGTAATTTTGATTTGATACAGCTCAGTGTTCAGTTATTGGAAATTGTCCACGTAAAATTTTCCACGTATTTTCCATGTTCTATTCTATGCTGTCAATGAAGAGTTGTGAACCCTATAACATGACGTGTTTTTTACAGGCGATCCAACTGGAACTGGGAAAGGTGGGACTTCAATCTGGGACAAAAAATTTCCTGACGAATTCAAGGATGAGCTAAAGGTAAATTCTTAATAGTATGTAGAATGTAGCTATTTGTTTTCAGAATTTATTATTATGGCGCATGGCTATAAAGTATGATTGTAATTAATAACGCTGCTGCATATTGCCTCATTTTAGCACAGTACCAGAGGAGTAGTTAGCATGGCCAATTCGGGCGTTAATACAAATGGAAGTCAGTTTTTTATCACATATGCAGCCCAACCACATCTGGATTTGAAGTATACAATATTTGGAAGGTACGGTTCAACGTACAAATTAATTTATTATTTCCGTTTTTATAGGGGAAATCGTTTATTAGTGTAAACTAAAAAAGCTATTTAGAAAAAATGATATGCTAAAGATAACGTTATAAACTAAATATATCTGTTTCATACCATTTACAGAGTTATAGACGGATTTGAGGCACTCGATGAGCTGGAAAAGCTTACTGTCGATAAAAAATCACGACCTTTGGCTGATACTAGGGTAAATTCTGTAGTTATTCATGCGAACCCAATAGCAAATAGTGCAGGATGAAAAGCTGAAAATATGTTTTGATAGAAAATATGAGTATATTTATAATTACTTTAAATTAGATTTGTTTTTTTAAGTGTTTTGAATAGACAAAACAATTTTTATGAAGGAATGAATAAATAATAATGTGATAAGTGTTATATATTATACCTACAATGGTAAAACAACAAAACGCCAATCGACCATACGACAACGTGTCTCTCTAAATGTAAGCTTCTACAGCTAAGAATATAGAAATAAACATTTCTTTCAACTTATCAAAATAGCAAAATAAGATGGGAAACATTTTTAGACAGGAGTAAGACACATTTCGCTAAATTCTGGAATTTGGAACATGGTGGTGAGCTTCTTCCAGCTAATAATATTAGTAAAAAAAATCTGTTTTCCATTTAGCAATTTAGTTCAATTTACTTGTTTTTTATTAGGTCTTCATCTTTGGCTCTGTATCAGCAAATAACGAAGAACTAAAATTACAATTTCATAAATGTTTCTTGTTCAGTAGGCTGTAACCAGTTTTGGTCAGACCACTTTGCTTTACCATCCACAATATGAAATGTGTAAGCCATCCTTGGTTTATCAGATGTGTTAGGCTCACTCTGATGTATAACTAGGCCATCAATTAGTACCAGGTCTCCTACAAATTATGTACATTTTAAATGAAACTTTAGGAATAATTTGACGGTAATATTTTAAGTAATGTTAATAATATTTGCGTTATTAACGTTATCCATTTAAATATGATTAGTGCCCACACGGCTTAATTGGTATATCATTACTAACAACTACAAAGTCATGAGGTGATGTATTTGTGAATTGCTACATAATGAACAGTTAGTATCTTGCGCAAGATAATAACTGCAAATTTCGTACCTGGGTTTGCCGGTGCAGGTACAGTTTCGGATTTTTCATGCGTCGGGAGCTTTCCCCCTTGATAGATAAACAACTTTTCGGAAGATGTGTCAGGATTTTTTACGAATCTATAATTATGGACACAATATTAATATGTCATTAGAACACCTCATGAATTTTACAGTACTCATTCACATTTGAAATGTTTTGAATATTTTATCTCTGCATGCAACCTGTCATATACTTTTCCAAGTTTATGAGATCCTGGAACAAAATGCAGGCATCCGTTTTCCAATGATGCCTCGTCAAGTGCAATCCAGAATCCAATAAGCTGCGCAAGATAATAACTGCAAATTTCGTACCTGGGTTTGCCGGTGCAGGTACAGTTTCGGATTTTTCATGCGTCGGGAGCTTTCCCCCTTGATAGATAAACAACTTGTCGGAAGATGTATCAGGATTTTTTACGAATCTGCAATTATTCACCCAATAGAAACATACCAATAGAAACCGCCATGAATTTTACAGTACTGTAATCACAATATTTGAAATGTTTTAAAATTTTATCTCTGCATGCAACCTGTCATATACTTTTCCAGGTTTATGAGATCCTGGAACAAAATGCAGGCATCCGTTTTCCAATGATGCCTCGTCAAGTGCAATCCAGAATCCAATAAGCTTACCTTGTGAGGGTTCTGTGTACAAGAACGTAGCATCTTGGTGTGGTGTTACTTTTGAAAGAGTCAATTGTAAACTTCAAATACCTCTCACTTCATTATATCAATCCTCACCATCCCCGTGCAATTATCTACTAGATATTTACCAGTTCCACCAATTTGCGGATGCTTGAAGATAACCATACTTTGCATTACAACAGGTTCCTCAATATCAGTCAACTTGCTAACGACATCTTTTACTCTTGCATTCATAGTCTTCTGGGAAAATTTAGGGTGAAATTTATGCAAAGCATGTCCCACTTTGTTTAAGCCATGGGAGGGATTGTCAACAAGAAGTTTTCCTTCTGGACTTATCACGGACTCCTCATAGAAGCCTCTGATTTTATCCCCGCTTTCGGCGAAGTAGGTGTCGCGAGCTTGGTTCTGAAATGAGTCCACAGTTTACATTTTTTGAGAATGCAATATTAACCTAGGTTGTGCAGGATTAATTTAGGTTCAGGTGCTAAATGTGTATCACTGTTTTGTCAGTATTGCTAAATTTTAATACGTTAGTGCCATAATATAATGACAAGCAAAAAAGAATGACAGCAGCCTCACAAATATTTGTTTGCAATGGATAGCTCTATTGTCCAAAAAATTTCCTCAGTTTACATTATCTTCCTAACAAGTAAGTAATTTATGCGCTTTTTATTTAGCGCATAATTAACACCGCTCAATGACTCACTACTTGACCTAGGATAGGTAATGGTGAGAGGCATATCATAGCATTTTTATTAGCTACCTGCAGAAAGAGGTGCAAAGCGTAAAGAAAGTTTTATGTTAGCAGTTAATAATATTATATGCTCGCGTTGTAAGGAAGTTTAGTGAACATGTGAACCATGAGTGATCTCTTCAACAATTAGGAACAAGGCATTAAAATCACTACTTATAGTGAGGAGGAGAAGAAATAATTTTTATATAAAATTATAATATCATATGCGAATAAGAATTTTTTAGGAAAGCTGAACCTGAACCTACAAAATCATATAATAAGCTATTAATTTATACTTCTGGATTTTTGTTCTCACCTCAAACACAGATAAAGGCGAGTTTTGACAGTATTTCTGTAAAACATCGTCCGTAGCATTCTTCAACTCTTGAACTTCCTCAAGGCTGAGAAAACCAGGAACAACAGCAAACCCATTTTGCCGAAACTGTGGGAAAATAATTAAGTAGACTATAAAATTTTATTTTTTTGCGGGCTCGTACTAGCATGATTAAACTGCAATTTATTTTAATGTAGCACAAACTACTTAAGATATATGCAAATTGCGTGTACTTCCAGACTAGTTTTATCTCCATAATTTACTTCCACATATAAGTTTACAATATAATTACAGACATAAATTTAATAAATCAACTTCGTGAAGTAAATTAGTGCGCCTTTTTTTAAAAAAAAAACAAGTCGTTTGTCTTCCCACTATCTGAAAGCTCGAGCGTGTTTACATTTTTGTGCGCCACGCTGCATTGGTATTACTATTACTTACTTTGTTGGCGAATTCATCGGTGATCAAACCCATTTTAAATGATTTTGACACTGATAGCTTAGCTTTCTATAATTGACAGAATGGATAGGATGAGTCACTCGATGAATCCAGTGTCTAGTGACCCGCTTGCTGCTAGCTTTTTAGCTCTTTGACGTCAATCCAGTCAAAATGCTTTGTTTTCGCAAAAAAAAAACTTTTTAGTGAGGACTGAGGAGAGCAAAATTCTTCCCAGAAGAGTGAGAATTTTTTGGAGAAATGCTCCCACGAGACTGGCAACTTAAATATGATTGCTTTCAAGTGACTCATAGCCATAATAGAGTTATGTATGCTTACCATGCAATACGCAAGGCATCCACTTTATATTAATTTTCATCTAGGTAATGGAACAAAATGGCCTTAAAAAGAGATTAGGAGCATTACTAGGATGGCACTTGGGTGGAAAATATCCTCTCCGTGCTCCACATTTTTGTCATTTTCACTTATTTTTTTTAATGATATCAGTATCATTGTACTATTATGCTATGTACAAGTTTCTCATAAGCTGATAGTAAATTGTTCATCCTTATAACCATTTAGCTTGTGAAGTGAACGTGAAAGAAGTTATGTAACGCACATGCTACTTATGGAGGTTCGATCGATTAGGGTTTAGGAAAAATCTGGAAGACACTCCTCGCGACTCCTCTGCTCTATATCACTGCAATTATCATACATCATCGGGGAGTGACGCACAGATTAATTTCATTCATGCCTTCGCTACTCGTTCGTTGGTTGAATGAATACTTAAAGTAAGTGGAAAAATATTGCAAATGCATGCATGATGATCACCTAGTATGTAGGATACATATACTTATGGTATAGGTGATAAAATACTGATAAAAATTTGGACAGAGACGAAATAGTTGATCTCCCTACATATCAATTTTAGGCAGTTAGACTTTTCCATTTAATGACCTAGATCATTGAATATGCTGGAGAGCTGTCTGTAGGGAATGGAGAGAGATTGCTTGAGTGAAGGAAGGGTAACGTGATTGTCTTGCGTGCTAGCTGTTATCGTACTTGATTTTGAGTGAAGGAATTGCTGATGAACGGAGATATCCATCTATCTCTGGTGGATAAACGATAATGAGCTAATGAAGTGCTTTGGGGATTTGGAATTTTGTAGCACTAACAGACTGGAAAAGCCTGAATGAAGGGGAATATGTGATGAGTTACGGAGGTTCCGTGAGATTAGAAGTTTATAAGCCACTGCTAAAAATAACTGGAAAGAAAAAGAAAGTGTCCAAAATTTAGGATTAAATTTGATAACTAATCCATGCTAATTACTAATTGACGTATGCGATGAAATGTTTAGTGGAGAGGCACTGTTGACCTCAAGTAGAAAGGTCCCCTTGAAAGTGACTTTCATTATAGAATGGTCTGGCGAATGAAATTTAAATTGTTGTTGTCGTTTGTGATGATTAATATGTATGATTGACTTGTGAGCAGGATTCAACACGTGAGTTTTCACATAAAACTGGATTTTGCAATTTTTTCTAAAAGTTCAACAACAGATCAAAATCGAAAGTTTTCTGACATATTGCAGTTTTTTTTACGCTTGATGAGGCTTTGAACGTAGCAAAACCATTTCTCAATATTAAAAAGTTCCTGCTCAAAATTGCTCATGTTTAGCGTAAAATTGAATGGGAAAAATATTTAAAACTTTCACAGGAACTCGAACATTTTGAGTATTTTTGCAATTTAAAAAACAGTACATAATTGCATTGTATACGTACATGCTTTTGTCAAAGTTTGCCTCTTTTGCGTAGGACTATGGACTATGAGTCATACATTTTAGTGCATATCCTTCCTACTACCTCATATTATCCTAATTTGAAGTATTCAGCATCCGTAAATTATGAGAAGAGAAATCACTTTCCGCCTGGATGAGTCATGCAGTCAACGGCAAAAAAGCAAGCAAGCGCCAAAAAGTTCACAGCTAATTTTTGACAAGTTCACACAGCAAAAGTTTTTCATCTTTCTTCCTTGTGGCTTTTTATTTCTCTTCTCTAAGATTTTGCAATGATTTGACTTTTGTTCATTAAAACTTTTCAAGGTACTACTGGAAAACTTTTAAAAAATTCCAAGATCTGATCAAAACTTAAACAGCCGCTAAGTTATTGTTGTTCTATCACAATTGCGTGTAATTCAGGCTGTTCTGTCAACTTCTGTCAAATAAATTGTCTGTCTCCGCTTGTTATCAGTGCTTTCTCAACTAACGGCTGCAAGCTATAATCAAGTTTAACAATTTCTCGACTCGATTGTATGACGTAGGCAGTAGGTACCTTATTAACTTCCTCGGCTTCTTCATTATCCTTTTGCGCATTATTTTTCTTCACGTCCGGGTTTAGGGCTTTTGGGTATTGGAAATTTTTGCTTATCAGATAAGCCAGATCTGAGTCGACCAACGCAAATTGCACATCCTTATTCAACGTAAATTCATGATAGAGCCTTCCATCGGTTGCGACATACAAAGATTTTGGATTGAATTCGTGAGGAAGAGTGGTGTGATTGTATTCCAGAAATTTTACGGTGGTATTGGAATCCCCACGTTTTCCAGCACGACCACGACCGTCAAGGAATGATGTGAAGACGAAGGGGGTAGCATTTGCACGAATATAGTTACGTTCCGGCCCACAATAGCTTATAAATGGAAAATATTTGTGGAGAGGATTCGCATCTTTCCCTGACCCCACGGGAGACTTTCTTATGCGCCTAAAGAAAAATCGGAGAAAGACTCCATCCTTGAAGGCGGATATAACATTTTTCCATTTTGCATCATCCAAAAAGAGCATCCCGTTATGGTCAATGTAATAAAAGTATTCCCGAATGTTCGGATTTTCTTTGTTTTCCTGTCCTTGAGTGTAATGAATTGGAGAGTGTGTGGTAGTGGTAATAGATCTGTAGTAACAACGTCCCCTGGGGCTGGGTCCGCTGCCATTTTTTCTGCATGAATAATACAAATTGCCAATGGCTCTGGCAGTAACTTGCAAATTTTTCATAATAGCTCTAACAAATTCGGCTGAATAATTTTCCTAATATTATGTAAAAATTCTAACGTAAATGAATTCATGAATTTAATAATAAATCCAAATATTTAAGCTTCATTCCCCTCAGTAGTGTAATAATGAGCCGGTCATTGAACATGCTAATTTATGTTGCTATATTGCGCAAAAATGTTAGCATCCGCTCGCTAACAAATATTTGCTTATTAGATTTCACAACTTTCAATTTTTTCCCGTAATTTTCCATCCGGCAACTGAAAAATCTTTAAACAGTTAAAAAGACAGATGCAAACGGTGATTGGATTTGGAGACTGGAGAGGAAAGGGCTAAAGGAATATTTTTCGATTAATTTTATTTATCAAGAGGGAGATAAAATGCGATAAAGAAAACATTTATCTTTTAGGCGCATAAAAAGACGAAAACAAGGATTACATCACAACATCCCCACAGAATAATTATACGGATTGTATTGAAAACAGGTAATTATCCGTACATACCTTCATCGCGTGAGCTACTAGCACGGGAATGTTAGATTGCTTTGCGTTTACATTTATTTTTTTTTNTTTTAGGCGCATAAAAAGACGAAAACAAGGATTACATCACAACATCCCCACAGAATAATTATACGGATTGTATTGAAAACAGGTAATTATCCGTACATACCTTCATCGCGTGAGCTACTAGCACGGGAATGTTAGATTGCTTTGCGTTTACATTTATTTTTTTTTGCAATTTGCACTTCTACGCTATGATGTGGGTATCATTCACAAGATGATTTTTAAGGATGATTAGCAAGGTGAACTTGAATTAAGAAAAGCGCAAAAACCGCACCGCACCTATGTACCTTTCACACACGCCTCCATAAACTGCCATACCCGAAAAACAGCCTCATCTGATGATTCTGATGTAAAAGTCCTAAGAACAAGTTACGTTATTATTGTATTGCTCCTTTAATGTGTGATGGAATTCAGTGGATTTCAAGATTTGATATTTTATTCCCACAGCCCAACTTTTGTTTAAAAAAAAGAAGGGCGGACACGTAATTTTTTTTAGCTGTACAGCCATTATTCTTACGACGCACACTTGCAATTGTTTTTGTCTGAATGCATCACCACTATCACCATTCATGACGCAAATCTACGCAATTATACTTTTTTCTTGTATCCATAAATATTGCGGCATTATTAAATGTGAATAGCGAACACTGAATACTCTTTCGATTGAAAGAAGCAAAATCTTACAAAAGCGTATTATCTCTTTTTTTCTCTTTACATGTCCAATTTTGTAAGGCTATTTATTTTGACTGTCTTGTCTTAAATTGAAACAATTTATTTTAAGCTCATCATCCCTCAACGAAATAAGCTCTAATCACTTTTAGTAGAACAGAACAATGAAGGATAACCCAGCAGCATACACAAGATAACTGAGTTTTACTCGCCATAAATTAATAAAAAGTGACCTGTAGATGGGCCTAGTTTGTTTACGAGATTAACGAGATGCTTTTTATTTTTGGACCCATAGAGGTTTTTACAATGACCAAGTAAAACTAAAATTGTGGAGAGGTCAATTATCCTGTGATTTACAGCGTTGACAATATATTGCTCCTAAAAACTCTGCTATTATATGAGCATACTCTGTATCTAGCTGAAAAATCCTGAAAGAGCAGTACTTTGCGTCATCCACTCTCGTGGAAGTGTGGCGAGAAGAGCAGTCATCAATAATTACTTAACTTTATTATGAATGCATGCAAAAGACGCAAGCAAACTGACAAGGACAAGCACGGCTATATGGTGTCATGTGAGTATGAGACTGTCAATAATGCTGCGAATCATCCAGAAAAACTGCAGCTTGCAACTTGCACCAAAATGAGAAGTGCTTTAAAAAAAAGGTTGGACATATGGACCAGATTAATTTTTTAAGCAATTTGAATTTGCACATGAAAATAAAATGCTGAGGTAGACGGTAGACTTTTTGCTTTTTTGTTTTGATACTTTCAGTAAACTCTTCTTAGTTTTTTATTATAATGCGGGAAACTGAATTGGTAAATCATCAGCTGTAAAGTAAAATTCTTGTTAACACACATAAAAAAAGAACTGAAGTAAAAAAATTAATACTATATCTGTAGTTGCTAAATGTACTTTTATAATTTAAGAGTGTGTATAAATCTTTGGTATAATATAATAATCTTTTCTCTGTGACTATATTCTACAACAATGTAAATTCAGTTTGGTTGTGTATTCTCGTATTCGTGCGTACTCACTAAAAAAACGGGGAATGTATACATTCACATTTCATATATATTTTTCTCTCTTCCTCTTTTCTCTACCTAGCAAAATTGTTAACTCTACTTTTCGGTTTCCAGCTCCCCTAAATACATACATTTTTTAATAATTCTTCTTTCCCTTAATTATAGAAACTATATAGATCGGAGAATGTGTAGAGTACAATATGTACAACACAACAATCAAGCTTACCCAATACATAATATATTTCGCATGAATAATCATACTACATTGTCAACTGACTATGATATCAAGATCATTCTAGATTCATCATAATCATCATATATTGAGATTAAATTTTACGCTGTACTTTGTTAAAAGTTTTAAAACCAGCTACCAGCTTTCATAGCAGTGCATAGCATAAACATATATAGCCTTTCAAAACTGAAGTTAGTTTTTATGAGAGAATTACGCAGTCACAACACCACTTGTGCAACTGAATACAATATATACGATCTCACATTACCCCAGCTACAATTTTTTTATAGATTCCTTTCCCCAAACATTCATGCATTTATCGAACAAACAAAAATAAATAAGGTTTTCATCACTCATCCCTTCACTTTCATACAAAAGATATCAAATCACTTTTTTGTTGACTAAAAAAATTAACTGGTAAATTCTCGTTTTTTAAAAATGAAATCGTGTACTGCGCATATTCCATAATTGCCTCGATAAGGAAAAAATGTAAGTCATTAATTTTGTTTTGGTTTTTATGGGTTCGGTGATCTGCTGCGCTGCTAAAAGCTGCGGTTAGTTACTAAAAAAATCTTTTATCATATAAGAATGAGATTTTTTTTGAAAAATTGACTAATATTGGGTAATAAGTGTACATTTTTAGCTGTTAACGTATATATAGGGCCTATCGAAGCCCTATTAAAAACTTATCCTCACCACGTAAAAAGATACCACAGGAGTAGATCCGCTTTTTCGTATAGTTAATTGTAGTAAACAGGGTATTTTGCAACAGTAATACGAGATACTTTTACGAACGAGCTACGAAGTTTTAACATTCGATTCATACCATATAGCTTTACCCTTAGCACAAATCTATAGGTAATATATAAAGATGTCGACACAGAACTACCTAATTTTACAATATTACTCCATTTTAATATTATATTTCAGTAATATTCAGCTGGATGTAGAACGTGTGTGTATAGCTAAGACTTAGAAATTAGAAAAGAGACTAGCATCATATTTTTATCATCACGGTTCAAGAAAAACAAAAAAATTCTTTTGCGACTCTCCCTCTTTCGATGAGCTTTTTTTGTATGGATTTGGTTCTGCCCTCAGTTCTAAACCTGATATTTTTTTCTGCTAATGATGTCGCTTTTTGGTTTTTGGATTGACGTCTTCCCTCTTTTGTCCTTTTATCATTCCTGGGCAGACGTGAACGGTTTTTTCTTCTTCTATTTTGATTCGAATTAGGTAGATCTTTTTCTGGTAGAGTCGGCGGAGATTTTTTTTGCAGTAAGAGCTTTTTCTTTTATAATAGTAAAACGTAAAAGCAATCTATGGTGATGGCTGTTGATATCTTTCAGGATGTAACAGTTCCATATACAGATCAGACTTGAGGAAACGGGAGTAAGCATCAGCCTCTAGAAGTCCTTGTATTCTCTTCTGTGCCTGATCAAATGTGGTGTGTGTCGGTTGAGCCATCTTCGATACTAGACTATCTTTCGTTAGGGAGTCAAGGTTGACCTGTAATGTAAAAAAAAAGAGACGGGTTCTCATAAGTACAAGTGACCTCAGCTGTATTTCTACTTAATAAAATGCAGTGCAGATGAAGGATTGGAACTTCTTTGACATTTTTTTTCAAATTGGAGGAAACTCCTTGAATTGCATATAGAAAAGTCTCATTTGAGTCTCAAATGTCATTTGAAGTTTTTTTTCCTTTATCAGCTCTTTTAAAAAAGAAAAGCTATTCCATTCTAATTATAGAACGGAAAAATGTAATTAAACTTTGGAGAAATGAATTTTTACCTCTTTGGGGGCCTGAGGAATAATGAAATCATTATAAATCTTTTGGGCCTTCGTGTTCAGTTTATTCTGCCGACTTTTACGATAGTCCTCAATGGCCAACCAAAACTCGATGTTCTCCTCGCTGAACTCCCTTTGCTAAGAACGCTTTGAAAAGAGCTTGGCCATCTAGACGGAACCAGAAAAAAAGAGGAAATGGTGAATTAAACATGTCGGCAACAACCAAAATTTATTATTCCACATTATAGCATATCACCAGCTACAAGCATTTTTAGCTAAAGCGTATTAACAATGTAAACATGCCCTAACAAAAATCAATTTTTTTGGTAAACAGCGCTCGTAACTATTTTAACGTCTGAAGCCCTGCTGCTCTGTCCTACTCCTGTTATTTTCATTCCTCGTTAATAATTCACTAACTAATAAGCATTCCGTTTCGCTGTTGTAGGTCAGTGAGCATATTAGAACTAATAAAGTTGTCAGTGAGTGCGCGACAAAAACCAGCTCCCCTTTTTAATAATGTCGCTCTCCACTCCTTTGACAAAACAGGGTGGAAAATACAAAAGAGTATATTATATTGAACAGTTGTAAACAGTGAAAAACCAATTATACTTAATTTAATGAGCTTCTTGAAAAAAGGCCTTTATGCCTATGAGGATGAAAGTAGAAAAACACAGTACACGCCGTGTGCATTTTTAGTACCAAATCTACTTAAAAGGATATAATAACGCTGTTTCTTCTTAGTGATTATCTGAACGCAGACATTTATTATTTTTACTACATACGTGCGTAAAGCACAAGGCAAGGATAACGATATTTGATGGGAAGATCAGATATCTATCTCCATTCATATAGGCAAAATCTCATAAAGATCTCATAGATTAGCGGGGCTTGCTAAAAAAAATGAAAACGATTGTACATTTGTACACACACACAGCTTCTTCATTTGGTCTCCTTTTCCAAGTGATTTAAGGCATAATTGTTTGGGAAGTTAATGACTAAAAGCGTAAAAAAAAGAAGAAAAACAGAGGAAGAATAGTACGCTCGCGTAAATTTTTTATACACCCAACCATACTCACTATACATTTTTCTATAAAAGCGAAATAAACTGGAAGCAAAGCACAAAGCAAAAAGCTATTTTTTCTATGCGAAATAATTCATTTAACTTACATTTCGAGGCCATGAGATCATTAAAGGAATTCGCCCATTTCTGCGCTTCTTCCGGTGGGGGTCTTACTGAGGCTGAGTGTATCGTTCCCTCAGTGTGTCTTCTTTTGAGGAATCCAAGTCTGAACTTCATGTCAGTTCCTCTGCAAGTAATAAAAGGAGAATTTGCGAGGATTAAAAAACAGTGAAAATTTAGTCATGGTTGAACTTAAAATAAAATTACTCCCTTTCCAACCTCAACCTCCCATTTTTAGTGCTATAAAACTTCCTGCCGGCTACACTGTGCCGTGTGGACCACAATCAAGACCATTTTCATTACCCTCTCGTTACCCTTCTCATAAAGCTAATTGTGTAGATTTTTTTATTCCCTTTTTTCACTAAAAAAATTCTGCAAGTTGTTGTGTACGTATGCGTCCTGGAGTTTAGCTCTGGGGCTAAGTGGCCTTTGATTATAATTTTTTTTTCTTTTAACAGATGTTCCCATTCACTTTCATTGCCACAATTATTACCATTATTACTATTATTATTACTAGTACAGCTATAAAGTGTGATAGTTGGCTGCAATATCTTTTTTTCCTTTCTCTGTCCATCTATGGCAGTGACATTGACATACTTTCGCTTCCAGAAATCCCAGCCAGCGCCAGGCTCTCGAGTGCCAGAGTGCCTGATGGCATATGGCACAAAGAAGCTCTACTTTTAGCATTAGATCTCCAAGTACAATAGCAACAGTCTAAAAAGTTCAAATCTCCAATTCCAAAAACACCCGTTTTCTTTTAGAACTTAAAAAAGCACTCCCATTTTATTCTCGCCTTCCACAAAAACTTTTTTTTTGCCAAAAAGCATACTAAATTATATTCAATTTCCCTCCAAAAGTGCTTTACCCATCCTCAAGATCTTTTTTCCAAATCAATGAACTCCATCTCAAAATTTATGAGATTTGTACACATAACTCAACTTGTGCGATTCGCTTTCAGGGTGATTGCAAATATTAGAATTGACCGTTGCAGTTTATTTATTTTGTCACTACGACTAAAATCTCCTGATGATGAGTGAAATAAAGTTTTTTTTTGCTCATTGCCATTCCATCCTAACTATTATGCATGTGTAGCATGTGCCAAAAATAATTTTTTTATTCATTGCAAGACCACCAACCAACCAGCACCCCACTATCAGTGAGTGCCACACTGCTCTTTTCTTACTCTCATCTCATCTCAGCTCTTGAAAAAAAAGTGAAGCCTACCTACTTTGAAACTAGGAACCATATTTTTTTTGCACAATCTGTCTGTTTACTTACACCGCTGGCATTGTTTGACCTTGTTCTGTCTTCTTCTAAATTATTACAGAGCTTCAGAGCATCTCCTCTCCTACGACTACAGCTCTTCTTAATGTACTACTACTCCCTTATGTTCGCTTCAACTATGCCCTTAAACCCCATCCCATTTCCTTCCTTCAGATTCAATTTTAATTTCATGATGAAAGTAACTGACGCTATATATATGTCCATTTGCAAAAGGAACAACCACATTCATATTCATTTCGTCTAATGATGACATCAACATCAACTAAACTGCAAAATATACCGACATGCTACATTTATTAGCATCCTTAGCTGAGCAGATGCAAACGATAGGATTATGCATCGTGACATTCCCTTTTTAATTATATCAAACAAGCAGTAGTGCACTGCACCACTCGTTATATGAAACGGTTAATTTGACTGATATAGAGAGAAACTACTACCATATTTAAAAAATGATGCTTAATAACCGCTCTCGCTTTTTTTGCCTTAATTGAAAGTGTACGCTACTAATCCAACTCATATACCAAAATCTTTTATTGTCATTCACACAGATGAACCCGGATTTCGCCAACTGCATTAAAAATAGATTAGCGGTTGGTTCCTCTCTTTTAAAAATGACGAAAACCATGAGCCATGAGCTGTGGCAACTGACAAGTGTGCGTTCAGCTGGCAAAAGTGGAGTAACTGGTGAGTGTCCATCAGTTCTTGATGTTTTCTGCGCAGTCGAGAAAAAAGAATGGCAACAAAGCTGGAGAGTGGTTTGGTTTGCGTTTTCGATGATGGAATTTTATTTACGTAAAGGTCCCTACTTGAAATAAAATTTACCTACACACGTGGAGGTAAAATCATCAATAGAAAAAAAAAGTTTGATAGGAATGGGATAGTTAATGCCTAACATCATCATCTATGTGAAAGGATTGGCCGATAATGGGAATTTGATTGAGTGTTGAGTTGACGTTGACACTGAGTGAGGAGTATAGTGGAGTCGATCCCCTTCTCACTTCTCCCATGGTCTCTTTCAAAACAAGAAGTTGCAGTGGTCGTGGTAGTATGGTGCCAATTAAGCCAAACTAATATGCTAATGTAACGCAAACAACCAAGCAGAAAGTTTTTTTTGGGACTGTGTGAAAGGCGATTAAAGGGAGAACGTTAAGAACTGTATTTTTTCTGTTATTATCATTGGTGTGCGGATGCAAACAGAAAACACAAACCGCATCTTACAAATTTGTAGCACTCACCAAGTCACCATCCAAAACAGGATTTTCTACTGGTGACCGTTTTCTGTTATTATTATTGGTGTGCGGATGCAAACAGAAAACACAAACCGCATCTTACAAATTTGTAGCACTCACCAAGTCACCATCCAAAACAGGATTTTCTACTGGTGACCGTAAATCACCTGAATTTTCAACACCTGAGAGGAAAAAAGACTATACAGGATGGGTTTGATATCATCCCGTCAATCATGTCATATTATGCATCGATTTACGTACACGTTTTTTTGCAATCATGGTGAATATAGCCTTATCATTTCTCTCCGCAGTTATGATGTCTCTCGCTATGTACATATTAGCCAAAAATTTTGCGCTGATGAAATTCCTGTACTGGTAATTGAAATTAAATTTACGATGACAGGCACAGAGCGAGGGAGAGAGAAGAGACGGATTTCTGCATTGACGCAGCAATTAGCGAGAGAGCAGAAAAAGGAGGAAGTGCTCATGAATGAGCTGCGTACTCCTATGCAAAACGGTTCCTTTCCTGAAGGCGGAAATGATGAATTACGTACATGCACGGTAATATGACAACAATATGAACTCACTCTAAATGTACTTTAGTATGACATGTTGAAATATAGCCGTGCACTTTTTAAAGCTAATATAACCCTTCTAGATAATTTACTACCGTGTAGATTATTACTCTTATTGCCTCACTTAATGTATTTAACTGTATTTTTGCATTATTTTTATATTTTATTCTTTTACCTTTTGAAAAGGTGCTTGAATGGTGATTTAGGCTCCTTAGGTACAATCAACGTAACTCCCGTTTTCTCTTCACTTAACGTTGGAATCATTTTTGAATCTGTTATAATTTTTTTTCTAGTTTACGATGACGTCCGTCTTTTATAGCTATTCCGCTCTAAATGTTTGATTCGTGACGGTGATGAATTGATGATGATGATGCACTTAACTCTTTTTTTACAACTGTTCTCTGATATTCTCTTTTTGAAATTATTTTACGGATTTTGCTGAACTCTTGCTTGCACTTTTTGTTATGTTTTGCTGCACTCTGGCAAGATAATTGTAGGTAGGAGTTCAGGTGAAATACTTTTTTAACTCTCACTGTTCATTTATATCTCTCTTTTTTTAACTGTTTAGGTCTCCGTTGACGTAGACACTATATGCTCACTCATTGATTTCTAAATGAAGTAGCAAAGGAATTCGCACACAATATATTTCAGAAGGAAAATATTATGTGTGTGCGCTGATAAACGCTAAACAGTCATGTATTTACGTATACAGAAGATAACACGATTGTTATCTCAGATTCTAAAGCTGGCTGAGAGAGAGAGAGATCTCGTTTTACGCTCTGCTCGTTCACCAAAAAAAACTGCAACTTGCATGCAACAGCAATATAGCAAGTGTGCTCATTATATAGGTAAGTTCACAATGGATGGAACTACGTAAGTGTTCAACAATTGTTCCTCTTTTCTGCGTGGCTCACGTCATTTATGGCTAAGAAGTTAAAATACTAATTTTTCCTAGGCAGCTTGAAGCTAAAATATTATGTGTGTGCGCTGATAAACGCTAAACAGTCATGTATTTACGTATACAGAAGATAACACGATTGTTATCTCAGATTCTAAAGCTGGCTGAGAGAGAGAGATCTCGTTTTACGCTCTGCTCGTTCACCAAAAAAAAACTGCAACTTGCATGCAACAGCAATATAGCAAGTGTGCTCATATATAGGTAAGTTCACAATGGATGGAACTACGTAAGTGTTCAACGATTGTTCCTCTTTTCTGCGTGGCTCACGTCATTTATGGCTAAGAAGTTAAAATACTAATTTTTCCTAGGCAGCTTGAAGCGGTTGAGTTGTGTGCCCACGTCATAAGAAGATATGAAATGTAGCTTTTTTGTAATAGTTCATTTGAAGTTATTTTTTTCTATTACACACACACACCTTTTTTTACAACTTTGCGGTAATGTTCTCTCTAAAATATTTTTAGAAGAAAACCTCAATGTTCTTTTCTTTTTGTTTGGTTTCACTAGGATCTTTTTAAAAATCCAACCACTATTTCCTCCTTGACTGTCACAGTATGTATTTTTCACAGAAAAACTGGAGGAATGCAACAGGCTCAAAAATAAGCTTATGAAGAAAAATTTTTGTTCCTTTTTTTATCTCCGCTCGTTTATCTTACGAGAATTTTTTTATTAAGACCACTTTCATTTCCTATTACATCACTTTGATGTGGAAACTGGATGGCTTCCTCTTTCACAATACACCTGGGGTAAAATGACTATGAACTTCCCTCGTATCAAAAAATGTGCTTGCTTTTTTATACTGAGTTATCGATTTAATCTTTTTTCGTTGTGTATTTTTTGCAAGTGTGTTTTTAAGCAAGAGTTATAACTGCGCTGCGTATATCTGCACTGCTCAACGTGTTGGAGCTGAATGAAGGACGAGCAGAGATGTGCTTTGGTTTTATATCGGACCTGCTTCTCCTCACCTTCTCTCCCTACTCGATAATATTGCCAGTTTTACAAAGGCAGCAGAGCAGCAGCAGCAGCCTATACCCAGCAGAAAAAGGGTTTTGATGTGATGTGTGTGTGAAATGCTGAAATCGCTCGTTTTTGCTTCTGTTTCTTTCCATCACGACGTAGTACACACTAGAACAGAGCTTTTTAGCAAAAACGGAGCTTCAAGTATATCTGTAGTACCAGTACGCGTGCACTATTGATAGTGCTAAATAGTAGTAGTGCAGAGGGGCAACAGAAAATTTTTTTTCAGTTTAGCAAAATCTATATAGCTCGAGAGAGATGAGATGAGTCTGGTAAAGTCAGAGTTCAGCTTGGGCAGCTTCCATATAAAATTGCGGATATATAATAATTTTGCCTACATAGATGCTTAAATGCTTACGTATACAGCATGTTAAGAGTGGACTGATAAACC
>JAHZND010000748.1:0-13981 GCA_027744115.1 Acrocyrtus sp. NNG-2020 | reverse complement strand
TTTTTTTGCAAAGCGTTTTATGGGGAAATGTGAAGCTGGGGTGAGTAAGTCGGTGTAAGTGGAAGCAAGTAGTTGGTAGTAGTAAAAAGAACATTGCCCAAGGAGCTGAGATCACCTCTGGGTGGCAAAAAAAAATCGCATAAAAATAATGGCGCAAAAAGTTTTTATGCTGTATTATGAAGGCTGTATTACAATTTTTTAAAAAAATATGTATATATTTATCAAATTTTGCTTTCTTTCTAGTTCTAAGCTATTTTATTATCCTTTTATTCTGCGAATCATGCTCAGCGATATTTGAAGTATGGGATGGGTGTAAATCACGAGCTAGTTTATGAGCTGATTCTACAGCCCAATCTTGTTATGTAAATGTGTGACAAATTAGAGTGAAGAATGAGCTGAAGGGAAAATTAGGAGTAGCCATGTATGGTGAAATCGCTTGTTTACTGGACGACAAGCACCTTGCCTCCATTTGAGCAGATCTTTCTAATTAGTACTGCAGCTACCACACATATAGTTTACGACCTAAAATAAAAATTGTTTTGAGACTAATTTTCTCTTATTTGAAAAAAATGGTTAGTGCAAATATATACCCGTACATATTTCATCATTAATAGAACAAACAGAAATTGCAACATAACCTTGACTATTCCGAATTTGTATAGCCCTTTGATACTACTACTACTCCTTTTTGCAAGTTTAAGCAAAAAATTTTTTTGCGCTACAAAACAAATTATTTTGATCATCATCATCACTTCATCATCAAATTGAGAATCTAAGTCAATCATAAATCAGACCTCCTTTTTACAACCTGACTTTGACTGCTCAGCTACCACTTCTGTAATAAAATTGAGATGAGGATGAGGATGAGGATGATGCTGATGCTGATCATGATCATAAAATACAAAAGAAAGAAGAAAGAAAGAAGAAGCAATCAAATCAGTTTGTTTTTCAAAGAAACAGTCTAGTCTGGTGGCGGTGGTAAAATGTAACTAAATGCCAAGTGAAAAAGACGAATAATTCATTCAAACTAGCGCCAGTCAACCTGGTCAGAGCTCACCTGAATAATAATATAAAAATTATTACAATAATTTTTCCCCATTCCTTTCCAAAAAGCGTAGCACCGCACCATAGTCGTAATATAAGCAAATTGCATTTTTGCTACCTTTTGCTCATCACTTAACCTTACCTCACCTCACATAAATTTGCGTGCGTGCACCATCAATAAACGAGTAAAAAATAGAAAAAAATATTTATTTATTTATTTATTGTTTTACCACTCGTCTATCTACACACATTTTTGCTCTGCAGTTAGTATTAGTAGTGCATGTAAGCACCGCCGCGATTATCCGCAGAGGTACGTTCCACACAGAAGCGTCGTAGGTTTCTCCATGGACAAATTAACTTGTTCAAATAAAGGCAATGAGCAACTACCGATATTCATCATCATCATCATGATACTTGTTAATAGTAATAATGAATAACAAGTGACGTATTAATTTCAGTAGTGGCGACACACTCTGATTTGCATTCCAAAAATCTAAAACTATGCATACGTAAAACTCATCAGAATAACCAGAACGCGACGCAACTATCATCAGTTAAAAAGTGTAATCTTCACCTTCTCCGTTTTTACTTTCCTTCGCAAAGCAAATACCGTCGAGGATGAAATGAGTCCATTAGGGAATCCTTAAAATTGTATCAAATCATCATTAAAACCAGCCGCAAAAAAGGCAACTATAGTGAGTCGTGGCAGAAGAGTCCCAGCATATCACAAACACACACACACACAGCCATTCATCCTCCTCTCATGTCAGAATTGCGTACGCGGACTTTTGGACATGTAATAATGAACTGTGTGTGGAGGGAGACGCAGACGCAGGTACCTTTTTATTTGAAAACCTGCTAACACTCGATGGTTTTTTAAACAGGGATCATGTGATGGCTAAACAGGATGCTTTTTTCTGCAGAAAAAGGTGTTCGTTTTTGGCAAAGGAGGGAAGAGAGCAATGAATTAAAGTAGTCAATAGTCCATATAATAATAGAGCAAGCTAAATGGTATAAAGTATCCACAATATTTATATATCTTTTGGTATTTTGCACTAGAACAATAGATAAAGTATAGTTGGGCAAAATAATATGCAAATTGGATAAGGCCCTAAATTGGTTTCACTTTGATGTTGACCGATCTGCTGCTGTTTTGTCTGTTTCTTCATGTTTTTTCGCTACTGACTTAACAAAAAACGAGCTGGGCTACACACAAACGGCAAAAGAGCAACTACAACAGACCGACCAAAATGATGAAAGATTACTGAAGGTCGTCTACTTTCTGAAGGCTTCTGATCTCTCTCAGCTACTACTACTACAACAACCACCACAAACTTTGCTCTGATCTTCAATCATCGTCCCATGTAAGACATACTCATCCTTTAGGACAAATCAGACGTCTTTACTGGCTACTCTCTCAGCAGTAGCAAACAACAACTCATTAACCGTTGCGTTCGCTTCGCTCAGTTGCTCGTAAAATTTAAAAAATGCGAAGACATGAGAAGAACAGGAGCTGTTAAAAGGATTGTTTGTGGTCCTCACTCATTTCCTTATGAAGTGTGTGGTCAACGGCAGTAAGTACCATGCCACACCGTAATTAGAAACTGCATCCTGCCGGTTTTTTCTTTTGGCGCTTTTGCACCAGCCCTAATAGTCCTATAAAATCAGAGCATTTTTGCCGTACCCCTTTCCACTGAAAACCCTACACGGAGTTGGCCCCTTTGTTAGAAAAGAGACGCAGAGCATCCTGCCCCGGTTTCAGGTTTTTCCTTGTGGTGGTGTCTGAAAAAAACTGCTTTCGAAATTTTCGAGAAAATGCCCCGTGTGTAGCGCTCTCGAACGTCAGAGAATGATCTGAGAATGATAAATCTCACTTTTCTCCATTATTTCCCGTAAGGACGGGCTGACGCTGCGCAATAAGTTTAGTTCAGCTGAATTGATTCGGTTCATTTCTGTCTTCTACGGAGCATCCTACATTTTTGTGTGTCCCATCATCCATAGTTAATACTCTGGGATAAATTGAGTCATCCGAACGCACAATGGATTTCGTCCAACTCCCTTGTCTTGTTTATATCGGGTGACATTTAAAACGACAGTTTAAAGCAGGCAAGACAGCCACATAAGAATACATAAGCTCATATCGTCATTTTTTCCAAGTGGGTGGTGGCGGCTGCTTTCATGCCCATTTATTTTCTACTCCATCCAAAAGAGAACACGCTAGCTCATACATAATAACAAGCTTTGCTCACAAACTACTTAATTATGAGAGTCCAATGCAATGGATTTGTCGTCATCGTCAGTGTACTTGTGTGCATCTCTGACTGCAGATAAGTATGGAAAAAAGAAGAAAAGGTGCAGAGAAGATTCTTCTAGCAAACATTTCAACTCGCATTTTAGAGCTAATCCATTTTTTGCATTTTGATCTTAGACAAGTATGATCTGCCACGGCAATCCTCTATCTCTCCCTCTCTGATGTATTCTCACGCTTGCTGCTCACTTGACAAAATGAACTTTTGAAAAGTAATGTTACGGGAGAGTGAGTCTCATTTTGGAACGTTTTTATAGAAGCCTCTTTTACCTACGGAGAAAATATTTTAATAGCTTTGTAATTGTCTATTTGGGAGGAAGAGTGTATATACGGATGGATGCAGTATAGAAAATGATCCTGGTGACTGCTCTCGTGATTTGGCAAACAGGAACATGTTGAGAAAGGTTGATTTCTCTTATCTCCATGTGGTGCATATGTGCAAGGAGAAAACGGCTCACTCCTAGCCCAACAGTCACACTCTTATTATGATGATGACGACGATAATGCAAGAAACTAGGCTCATTTTTCAATTTGAAACGCAAATCCAGTTTCAACTAGTTTGAACAGATTTCCTTTGGAAAAATACACTTCATCTTCAATATCTCAGCATGAGTGTCTAGAAAATGTGGTAGAGTTTGAATGATGGAAAACTACTATCACTATACTATAGTGAAAACTTTCCCTCTGCACCTTTCAAACTTTTTTTTTTTTGAAAAATCTGCGTATAAAATTTCAACGAGCACGTTTCCTTCCACACGGAGTGGAGCCGTCCTCCCTGACTTTCAAAGACGGTTTTTGCTTATTTTAATCGCTGAATTATGCTGAAATGTTTAGCACATATGGTTTGGTGGCTTTTGCATGTTTCTGGAATTCCATACTTATATGTATGGCTTCTGCAACGCAAAAATAAACGTGCGCTTATATAACTCAAGATTTTCCTACTAATACTACTTTTACAATGCCACTACGTCAATTGGCGCTTACATGACATAACTCCTGAAAAAATGTATTTTTTGTGCATTGTGCAGGTGCAAAAGAAGAGGAGAATCGTGGGACGAATCCGATGCAAAAATGTCAAGAACGACTGTCCAAAATTGGATTGCAATGATGCTGTAAGCCTTCCCGGCCAGTGTTGCAAAGTTTGCCCGGAGGTGTACAGAAGTAAGTAGTTTCTGATGAATTTCCAAAATTGCAAATGCTACGATTATTAGTCCGGCTGTGGGTTACCACTGGGGTAACATGATACTGTGTCCTCCAACGTTCTAAAGTTTTGCGCATTATTGCAGACGGCACTGACAAAGGAAACTCGGACGGTTTGTACGCGGAAGATGACGATAAAAATGTGTCCAAAATTGGATTGCAATGATGCTGTAAGCCTTCCCGGCCAGTGTTGCAAAGTTTGCCCGGAGGTGTACAGAAGTAAGTAGTTCTGATGAATTTCCAAAATTGCAAAAATGTTACGATTATTAGGTATGGCTGTGGGTTACCAGTTACCACTGGGGTAACATGACACTGTGTCCTCCAACGTTCTAAAGTTTTGCGCATTATTGCAGACGGCACTGACAAAGGAAACTCGGACGGTTTGTACGCGGAAGATGACGATAAAAATGACAGCAACAATAAAGGTATAAAAAAGGGTTACATCTTTTTTTCTCTTCTCCTTCGTGCGACGCCATACGCTAAGCTAAAAACTGACGCTATCTCTGAACCTTCTCCCTCAGAATATGCTGCACTTCTAACTCCGCGGTCATCCTCAATGATTAAATCTTCAACCGGGCTCGGGGAGCCGATGACATCTGGGTTGGCCGCAGGAAGATTCATGTTCCTTCACAAGAGCCTATATTATTCCTTCGTGTACAATAATGACTTGGGGAGAGCGAGATACGTTCAATTTGTTGACTCAGAAGGGAATGTTGTAGAGGAGCAGGAAGTGACAATAAATAACTACCAACAGGAAACTCGCAAGATTTGTGGCGTATGGCGAAAAATGCCTCGCGTCTACAGAAAACTGCTGAAAGAAGAGAAGCTTCATGCAGCTCTGGTGAAGGAGAAGGTGGGCACGGACAATGATCGCTTCCTTGCAGGGCGAGTTGCGAAGCAGAAATATGTCTCCTCGGAAATGTATAGTTCTCTTTTGGAGCCCTCAACGCAAGTGGTAAGCCGATATATCAATCATGCAAATATGCAGAGCGTTTTTCGCAGAAATATGTAGAAAATGGTCTTGTTTACTTGTCGTGACTAAATGCCTCCTTGTTTATTTTTATGGGGTGATGCTGATGATATGATTTTGATGGTAGGAATCGGGAGGAATGGCAGTGATCACGGTGTCCCCGTCAACTGGCTCCATTTACAGCAACATTTTGTTTAATGGGGAATTCGATGAAGAGAGAGATATTGCAATTACAGTGAAAATTGCAGACGCCTCGGGATCCGGCGTCGAGGAGACCGTTACCATTCCTAAAATTTCTTATGACACGAACTCAATTGAAGTTCGTTCCATTTTGGAATTGGAACAACTCCAGTCTCTCTCTAGAGGCACACTCTTCATAGTTGTTTACTCAAAGAAGAATCCCGATTTCAAGCTGATTGGTTTCATTCAGGCGAGGTAAGAAAGGAGGGCTTCTCTCAGCACTTAAATAAATGATATTTTGATGGGAGTCTGAATGTTATTAATGCAGCGAGATCTTGCTCGCATTAAGCAAGAGAAATGGGATCAACTTGTGTGTTTCATATTTATAGAACAACTTGTGACATTTTTGACACCGTGTTGGAGACAGAAGATTCACAAGCCGTACCAGGGGGTCTTGCCTGGGTCTACCCTCTTCCGGATGGCTCTTGGTCGTACAACATCCAACTAGCACCTGAGCATCAGCCTCAAGCTGTAAAAATAGAAACGGGGCGGAAGGTTTTGGAGGAACTCGCGTTTAAAACACTCGGCTCGAACATGACACGCCAGATTGTAACCGGCATGGGACCTCGTCACTACCAACTACTCTACGAGGACAACATTTATCTCTCCATCGTCACCGATAAGGCAAATCTCCGAGGACGACTCTCCTACAGAATCTTTGGGGACGCTCAGCTCTCTGATGCCCCCATGATACTTGATGCCAACTCGAAACTTTCCGCAGATCTAAGAACGCAGGGTCTCCTTTGGATCGGGGTCGACCACGACTGCGGACTCAATTACCAACTGACACTCAGTCAACGGCCGCAAAGCGACTTAATGCGTCTAGAAATTATGGAAACGCTCGGCCTCTCTATCAAAGGACTTCCCGTCAAGTCTTACGTCTTAGACAATTTCGAAGCTAGTGAGCATGAGGGCGTCTACAACGACTTTTCCAAGTAAGACTCGCAATTTTTTTTTCTTAGAGCTAATCAATCATCCCGACTTGAATGCTTTCGTATACAAATATATTTCAATTATCTCCTTTTCAGAATCACTTTTGCCCATCTGAAAGCCGGCGACGCGATGTTTAAGATCGTCCGTGTCAATGATTCCAGTCTGTTGGCATCCACCGTTGTCAGAAACGTAAGTGAAGCACCCATAGAGTCCTATACAATTTTCCGATAAGGGAAAATGGCATAATGCGGTGGAGTGGAGGAAAGCGCAGCGCAGCCTGTAGCACTACCAACCGTCATCATACAATCTTCTCACTTTTTTTTCCACTTAATGCAATTATTTTTCACGAGCAACTGAGAGAGCAAGGAAAATTGTAAAGTTTTCCCTCTCTGGTCTGGTGTGTGTAATGTGATTAAAAATATATGAAGCAAGTAACAGTTTGATAAGATACAAGTGGCATTCTCGCCTTTGCATATGTTACGTATAAATCTTGTCATCAGATAGTCATGAATCCCTCTCTCCTTCTCTCTCTTTTAAGGCATGTCTGCGTACTACAACTTTATGTGGATGGTGTGAGCATGAAAAAGCTTTTCGAACAAGTATTTATTTCTTCGGCGAAAAATGCATATTTTTGGCAAAACAGCTTTTTTGCTCTATATACCCACATATTGCGCTGGTGTGTATAAAGTGACAGGAGAAGACTATACAACAAATAGTCACATCGTCAGTTATCTATAATAATAAATGCTGTAGCGTTGTTGGTACGGGAGGAGGAAAAAAGTGTGCGAAGTGTTTTGAAGTTTTTTAGTACTTCAACCGAAGCGTAACCAAATGTTGTTGTTTGCGTACTTTTCGCCTTTCCCCTCTTCCAACTCGACAACATTTCATGATTCAGTATGGGCAAGAGTGAAATGTTTACTTGATCTTGCCGAGCTCCCATCATCCACACATAGTTGATTGCAGGAGGAGAGGGAATGAGGGAATGCATTTGTGAAATTGATTTTTTTTCTTATTTTTTTTAAAAAAAAATATATGATCAGTGTAAGCATGGATTGAGTACAAAATTTTGATGTATGCATTTTCTTCGTGCTGTTGTACGCATTAGGTCCGAGTGCCAACTTCTTGCTTGCCCAACGCAATCTTCCCAGATCAGATTCACAGCCCTGACTACTCCTTGGATCCTGACGATGACGCTTCGAGCAGCACAATGCCCAATGGAAAATGCTTCTATGACGGTACGTCCTCATGTTTCATTACGCCCGCAATTTATACTCTTCACCTTACCCACTTTTTCCTCAAAGTGGACGTTGAAGGATGTTCCCTGAGTGGGGAAGTGATCTCAGTTTTTGAACGATTTTCAAGAAAAATCTGTCATTTTCTTGTGCAGACAAGCTTCGTGACGAGTACTCCCAGTGGACACCTGTCAATGATACATGCGCCATTTGCACTTGCTACAAAGGGCAAGCGAAATGTGAGCGTGTTATTTGTCCAGCTCTTGAATGCGCTAATCCCGTCCTGCTCACCGGAGAATGCTGCCGATCTTGTTTGAGTAAGCGAATTCTTTAAAATAAAATAAAAAACGCCTTCTTATTATTACTGCCAGGATTCCTTGCCATTCCCACGTACGCCTTGTACTCTGCTCTTCTGCTTAGTCATCCCTTTTCTGCGATACTAATATCCTCTCACACTTTTACTCTGTCAACTGTCAACAAACAGCTCTCATTATCAAATTTTTGCCATTCCAATTTTCCTAAACTTCGCCTAATGAGTCTCTCGAATTTCGCTTTATATAACTCTGTCAGAGTGTGCTCTAAACCCATCTCAGATCGGCTCGTTTATGTCTATGTATCGTGAGTTTTTGGAGAAAAACAAGTTTGTCGTTAGCTTTTTATAACATTTGTCACTTGGCATGCCTCTTCTCGTTTGGAAATGTAAAAAGTGAGACATGGCGCCTAGCGTCCGCCGACACTTTGTAACTCTCTAATTGACCTTTTTTAGGGATTTCGAAACTGTTACTTTTCACATTTATTCTCACTATCTGTGCATTATGCTGATTATGTCGGGAACAGTTTCTTGTCTCCTTATTTACAGCATCTGAAAGCTTTTCACATTTATTACGTATCCTCGCCACACACTACAAACTGCCTGTATTTATGGGTGTGCGCATTCCTCGGCTGATGCATAAAAATATTATCTTTTTCTCTTTGCCAATGCAGGCACTGAACGCTCTAACGTGAATCGAGGCCAGGGATGCAGCGTTGAAGGGGACCGCTTCCACCCGGCTGGCTCTTCTTGGCATCCGTACATGCCTCCAAATGGCTACATGGTTTGCACAACGTGCACATGTCGGGTATGCAGAAACGCTATATAGCGTGTCATTAAATTTTGCACCGCTTTGAAGGAGAGAGAGGGGAGCGTGCGGAGGGAGGGATTAAGTAATCTAATTAATTTTTCTCTTCCTTCCATCATCAGTCTGACACGTTGACCGTGGAATGCACTCGACAGAAATGCCCTGTATTGGATTGTGCCCCTGGGGAAGCTGTATACCCACAACCCCTCGCCTGTTGCAAGACCTGCCCTCCAAAGAAGGCAATCGACTCTGACATGAATGACGCACAAAACACTGAGCATAGACAAGGTCCGTCAGAGAGGGAAGTGTTGGATGCAGGTGGATGCAAGTTCCGGGAAGAATTACATGCAAATGGGGAAGAATGGAGTCACCGCGTTGAGCCTTTTGGCTACATCCCTTGTGTGTCCTGCATGTGCACGGTAAGTTAGTGTTTTACCCCATGTATGGTATAAAACACCAACATGAGCACGACAAGTGAAAGTTTATTTGTTTTGGGAACTCGGCAAAAAATATATATTTTTGTATCTTTTCCAGAATGGACAAACCAAATGCGGAAGGAAGAGATGTCCGACACTGACATGCGACGATAAAGTGCAAATAACTGGACAGTGTTGCCAGGTATGCTCAGTGTCGCCAGAGTCCCCTTCAGTTCCTTTGCCAAGGCCATCCATCATCTCATCGAAAACAGCGTCCAGCTCACCTCACTCGAGGTACAGAAAGCCATCATCAAAACACAGGACGAAGGCAGTGCTTTCCCAGTAAAAACCTAATAGTAGGCCACTTTTACCTTACACAGCTAATTACTAATTAATTAGCACTTGTACTCCTAGTTTTAAGCTACCGTGTGCACACAACCAGTATATTATTAACAGTGTTATACAACTACAGATTATAGCTAATTTTAGCTAGCCATAAGTATATTAGTAATTTTTATGCATTTATCATGGTTATCATCATGAAGCCAGCCATAACCTGGAGCTGGACATTTTTTTGTTGAATTTACCTGAATCAAACAAAACAATCCACGTCGTACTACGCTATTAAGATATTGTCACTCTTGTTAAATATGAACCACTGAGAGAACACTTTTTTGCGCTGTCCAGTGTGGTTGAAATACCTCGCATTTACCTTTACTCTCTAAGATTATAGGATGTTCTCTAGTTTTTACTTATATGCACGAAGTATTATTTAGGCTAAGTTCACAATAGCTAAAGTAAGCAATGGTACTTTCTACACAGTTGTATGAGAATACTTTCACCTTGTCATTTCCGATGTAGAGAAAAAAAATAAGTGAATTTTTGCTAGCAAGAAAGTCTCCCTTCACACGTACGACATTAATCGATCACTGAACTTTCTTTTCAATAATGATTGGATTGCACATTCTTGGCAAGTTATGCATACAAGTACACTGAAGCGCTACTTAACATGATAGGAGAATATAAGTTCACCAGATGGAACCAATTGAATGATATTGATAGTAATTTAGCTACATCACTATATTATTGCATACGTGAGGATGTCGACGCCGGCACCGACCAGGCTATAGGTATACAGTACAGTACGGTAAACGTGTGACAAAAATAATAGCAGGCTATTTGTCATTTTTTTAAAATGTTGCCAACGGCAAGCTTTTGCTTACGTCTTGAAAAAATATTAATAATTCGCTAAGCTTATAGTGAGTGCTGTTGGAGAGTTTCATAAACGAACGGGTATTAACTTTTAAGTCCATTTATGCCTGAGAGCAAAAATTGATGCAAATGGGAAAAAAACTTCTTTAGATTAGTGCAGCGTATTTATATACAGCATCGTTTACAGATTAAATTATATTCTCTACGTAAAATACGTGTAGCTTGTAGGAAAAGAGGAAAAGAATATTATTTTTGTGTTGCTGACAGTTTTTATTATTCGCCATGCTTACGTCTTGAAAAAATATTAATAATTCGCTAAGCTTATAGTGAGTGCTGTTGGAGAGTTTCATAAACGAACGGGTATTAATTTTTAAGTCCATTTATGCCTGAGAGCAAAAATTGATGCAAATGGAAAAAAAAACTTCTTTAGATTAGTGCAACGTATTTATATAGCATCGTTTACAGATTAAATTATATTCTCTACGTAAAATACGTGTAGCTTGTAGGAAAAGAGGAAAAGAATATTATTTTTGTGTTGCTGACAGTTTTTATTATTCGCCATTCTCAGTAGTTAACTTTGTTGTCATTTCGTAGCATTTCACTTACCCACCATAATATAAATAGAGTTTATAGTAGAGGGACGTGTTTTTGCATTTTTTTTTGTTTTGTTCATTCTAAATTTGTATAGAAATTTGTAAATGTTTTTATAATAGAGGTAATAATAACATAATCTAATCTACAGAACTGCTTAATATTTAATCCTGTAACTGTAAATAATATTTAATTGCCATACGCTATGTGTTGTTCATTAAGAGTGTAAGAAATGGGCCTTCCAAGGAAGCCGTCCTCCCCTTTTTTCACTACGCCCTACTTTTTTTTGACCTGTGTAAAAATATACTTTTAAAAATCCTTAAATACACTGTACCTTGGAGTAACGCACTGCTAAACTTTCTTAAATTAGTATTAAAGTGTACATAATATCCTCAGTCATTAAATTCGGAATGAAAGAGAAAGTTATAAAAACGTTACAAAAATTCTTGAATTAGTATTAAAGTGTACATAATATCCTCAGTCATTAAATTCGGAATGAAAGAGAAAGTTATAAAAACGTTACAAAAATTTCTTTTTGAAACCTGCCGGTTTTTTTGCCATTTTCTGTGTATAAGCTTTGATGAACTGTGCGTTTAAACTACAGTCATGAAATTCTGTGGGACGAGCTTTTTTCAGTTTGTATAAATTAGGTTAGGTATTGTGAAGAGAAAGATGCCATATTAGAAGTTGTCACAGATGTGTACATTTTTTAAGCAATGTCATATATAAATTGTAAAAAGGCAAAAAATGTCTTTGTTGCTCTACTTGCCAACACTGCGCTGCAGATCTAAAAGGCTTATTAACTATTAAATTATTTTTAAAAAAAGCTGAGTTACTAAAAAAACTCTTAAAATAGTAGTACTGCTAATATATCTGTATAAAAATATGCAAAACCACTAAACAGCATTATGCATGCTATATGCTATGCACCGTTCTGTCAATAAAATGTTTTATGAAAAGGGAGGAAGATTTATAGAAGGAAGGGAAGGGCACATTTTTATGAATAGTGAATTTTTTTTTACACTTGCTACTGTAAATGAATAATGTTTGTTGTATTTGTATGAGTATATAAGAGTATATATATATATTGTAGAATTAATAATATATTGATTATATATCTTGTAAAAAAGATGCCAAAGACTGATATTATATACATAATATGATTAATGAAAACGATTGATGAAGAAACAAGAATTGGAAGGATTACTCTGTATAACACCACTCTATGTAATACTGTACCTCTAGCACGATCGCATCACTATAACACAAATTGGTATAATCACTTGAACTTTTGAGTTTTCAAAAGTGCACATTTTTAGACTCATTTTTTTGTGACACATAAAAATATTTGCAAAGCATACATACTTGTTTGTATTTTTTTTGTTTTGAAACATTTGACATTTAATAGTGAAAGGGGGTTTCACAGGAAGCCTAAGATATACTTTGTGAGTGTGAGTGAGTGACGGGAAAAAACTCTAAAAGTTAGCATCTGATGATATGCTTTCTTGCTATTTTTTCACTTTATGATATTACAGTAAATCCAATAATTCAATGTGGGTTGGTTAGTTATGAGAAACCAAATAACATTTTCAACTTCCACAAACTCTTCAGCATTTTACTATATTATATAGATCGCTTGAATCAAATTTTTGAGCTTCATGAAAATATGTGTGCAAGCTTCAAGTACTTCACTGTGTAAGTACTTTTTGAAAGAATTTTAAAAATGTAGGACTGTTTGTACTGACATGAATGGCTACGATAACGTATTTGTATTACTTGCAGCGTACTTTTTTTTTTAAAAAAAAGAGACGCTCCTGCAAAGATTTTTTTTGTGTTCATCCATGAATTGTTAGATGTACGATATGCTTCTCGCACTTAAAATACTGCTTCCCTAAAATAACGTAAGTCATGCCAAAAATAAGATATACATGTTTGTGCTTCTTTGTATTAAATATTGTAGTTGAGTTAAAAAGTTAACTTATTGAAATACGAAGTTGTAAAGTATGTCCTTTCTGTCACCGGTCTTTAGTCTTTGGGGTTCGCTAGGGACCTCTTTTTTTTAAAAAAAAAATGTGTCTCCATTGGGATCTATTAATATGCGTGCGACCTTTATGCAGCTTTTTTCTTGAAAAAAAAGAAGATAAATATATGTTACTCATGTAGGGCATAACATTTTGGATGCTCGTGTGACATTTATGTGGCTAATTTTTAAAAAGGAAACTATACCATGTTACTATATTTTTTGTCCTAGTCTGCTGCAGAAACTGAGAGTTATTATGCAATTTATAGATTTTAAGTAGTACAGTAGTGGAGGAGAAGGCGGGGAGAGGGAAAGAGGGAGAAAAATATAATGCTGGCAAGCTCCGGTTTTAGTATAAACAACTCGAACGAAACTACTTATACATCCTGCGTAGGAGAAAAATGGTGTGTGATCATGGCCTTGATATAAGCAATCCTATTATTGAAAAAATGGGGAAATGCAATCATTCTTGTTTGTACGAAAAATGTAATGCTTTGTGTCAAAGTCAAGTACCTTGTTTACTTGTTAAGCAAATCATTAATTATTTTATATTATCCTTATACTTTACAACAGAGAGATAAACTATAGTGAAAACATTTTTATTTTGGGAAGGAGAAAGGAGAAGTATATAAAGCTGGAGAAGTTTTTTCTTTTTGAAAGAGATTGGTCTCATTGGTGTATATTATGTAAGGTAATA
>JAHZND010000747.1:0-15211 GCA_027744115.1 Acrocyrtus sp. NNG-2020 | reverse complement strand
ATGGAAGTAAATCATTATAACTTAACTAAAATGAAATAGACGATAGTCCAGCCCTAAAAATACTCCAACGTTAGAAATCTAAAAAGCGCATGACTTTATAAAAACTGTTTAGTGCAGATTTGTAAGATAGCTATCACGAATAGTATCAAATGGCACTTGCGTCGTTACAGAAAACGAAGATGAGAAAATAAAACCCATTTTTATTGTTGAAAACTTTTTATCTTTGCGTCAGCAGAATTATGTATGCTGGGCCTTGAGGCAAAAAAATCAGCAAAGCTAAAGCAATGAATTTAACCCCAGGCTAATACTTATGTGCTTATGGTTTCGTATTATTTTCATAATTTTTTAACTCTGTCCAGGATCTCTGAGTTGTTTATGCATTTACAGAGCACCTATGTACTTTGTAATATGTACCATTTTGATGTACTTTTTCATTTTTTGCTGTAAAGTAGGTTTTCTGATTGAATTTTTTTATTGTAATGAAAATCTGTCTGGCTGAGTTTTTGTGAGAACAAGTTCGTGCCGAAAGATTTGTAACCAGATTAACAGAAGCAAGAAAATGGAGGTTTTCTTTTAGTCTAAAAATCAAATTTTTGGTAAAAAAGCGATTTGTAAGGTGGATGAAGATGATGATGAGTCGCCCACACATAAATTGCTCGTTTGAAGAAACTACGAAATAAATTCACCACTACATCAATATCCAGGAGGCAAATATTTGCAACGTTGTTAGTTGAAAACGTCAGTTTTATTTAAGACAGCTTTTAAGGACTTTTATTAACCTTCAGTCAGTTGTACAGATAACAATCGCAGCATACATACNAAACTACGAAATAAATTCACCACTACATCAATATCCAGGAGGCAAATATTTGCAACGTTGTTAGTTGAAAACGTCAGTTTTATTTAAGACAGCTTTTAAGGACTTTTATTAACCTTCAGTCAGTTGTACAGATAACAATCGCAGCATACATACCTATTATAGCTTAACAATACTTTAATAGATCCAACATCCAACGCTTTTGGGCTTTATTCCTCCCACCAATTATAATTACTGTAATTATGGTGGTGTACTCTTCTTTTTATGGCCGAGCTCCATCCATATTCCTACTCCCTGACTTGTCGCTTTGCAAATATCATTATCGCTATATTCGCTATTAATACTCATCTTTTTTCATTCAGCCCGCATTGTACAAAGCAGGATTTTGTGCCCTTCCAGGTACTCCGCATATGGGTGAGTTAATAAGTGTATTGGACATGCAGACTTTGCAGAGTTTTCAATCAACTCTACGCATGCCGTGCAATATTCAATTTACACCTTTTTGACAGCAACACTCGTTTGGTGAAACCCATGAGCATATTAGAAGCAAATTATGCAAATCATTTCTCCACTTTTTTCACTTTTTTGCTGCTTTTGATCTCTCGACTCGAGTATCTCAATCCTGAGGATGAAGCGATTTGAGTGCACTTAGTTCCGGAATTCACAATTCAGAACTCCAGAAACGGTTATGTTGGGGCAATGTGAGTCAGCCTGTAACTCTTACAAGAAGCCCATATCCAGAACCTTTAAAAAATAGATTCAGTCATATAAAGCATTTAATTAATTTTTAATAATTTTCTACTTTTAAGCCTTCTATTGAGCTGCAAAAAGCCATAATTGTACTAGCAGTGATGCTTACCAGTATTTTCAGCTCTGTGCCATCACAATTTGAGGGACTCCTAGCTCCTCTGAGAGTGTAACTTCCCCACACAAACAAAATGGGAATTACTCGTAGTGATGATGATAAGGGGCAAAGTGAAACAGCCACGTTCCCTCATCATATTTCGTTTTTTCGGATAGTTGGACGCACTCCTCGCTTTCCCCATGCCCCCAAGAGTCCCAGTCAGGTCGTGGTTCGTATAAATATCGACTTGAGGTTTGGCTCCGAGTCCGAATGTACGCCACGAATGAGTCATCTAATGACCCTACCTTATTTTCTGGAAAATCAATTTCCCACATAGCATACTCATCCCCTGGATGGACAGTATTAACAGAAGTGGTTCCTTTGGCATTGTCACCATCACCAAGATATTTAGATATTCCAACATTTTCAATCCGAAAACGAACTGGACTACTGACTGACTCCTGGAATGGAGTTAGCTTCCACAAAAACTTTTGTTCAGATGAAAAGTCGGAATCTCCAGTCATGCATTCTCCCCTTCCCTCCACTTCCGACATTTTCATGTAGTGGCCGGTTTTCTTGTTTTGTATGGCGCAGGTCTCATGCCACATCAGATTCCTAATAGTCATCGGAAGCATTTCCTTCAAAGGAGAATATAACTTCTCGTTTTCTTGCATTCCCTCTCTAATTTTGTAAGCTACTCTGAGAAGCGTCTCTCCGCCAGCTTTTTCCAAATTAGACACTTGAAGTAAAGATTCCAAATACCCGATTGGTTTCTGACTGGACTCTACTTTCTCAATAAATTCCAGCGTTCTTTCCTCACTAAACTGCCACGCCATCCTCACAACTTTCCTTAAATTTTCACTTATAGTGTCAGCATCCTCGTCGAAAGAATTAAGTTTTGTCACGGCATCTTCCAAACTTCCATTTTTGACATTCCACACAACATCCTGTATAAATTTCTTCTCTTTCAACTTCTCAATCACGTTCCCTACTCTGAGCTTGTATTTTCTTAGCTCCCCTTTGTACTTTCTCTTTATAGCAGGCTCCTGATACTCTAATTGAAACAGACCCTGCAGCATCCCTTCAAGTCTCTCACTTTGAAACTCCAGTTCCTCCAAAGTGAGCCTATTTTCACCGATGATATGAAGTGCATCTGAGCTCAATGACATTGCTCCAACCGTAATATTTTCCAACTGTTGCTGAATAATTTTCAAATTTAACTGGCACAGGTCATCTGAGTCTCGCGCTGTCACCGAAGGAAGAACCTTTCCATTGCTCTTCTTCCCCTTCAAGTTGGATTTTTCCCGGAGAATGTTCTTCAGATATTTGGAGGATGTTGCTAGAGCAGAAGCCACGTCAAGGAGCTCCTTCTCCGCATACGTACATGAGCCCGTAGCGTGTTCGGCCTTGCTCTCGGAAGACTCTGTTTTTAAAATTAAAATTTATTTTTTAAAATAGGCAGATTATCCTAATTTGTAAATTGCAAACGTAAGACTTGCACGTATTGTTACGTACCCGAATCTGGAAAAATATTCCATGAAATGAACCCCTGAAAAGTTGCTCCAGCTAGAAGGACCGCATTTACCACTAACAGGAGGAAAACAACTCTTGTTATTTTACCATTTTTTTTCCTTTGCACAATAATCTCCTGCCTTGGGAGCATTTCTCCTAGTTCCTCCATTCTGTCAGATATGTTGGAAGAGAAGTAAACTGATAATCTCACCAACCTCACTCCTCTTATCCAATCGCATGTTTTGCTAATTATATCGCTTATTACTATCACCCTCCACGTCACACAATCAAAATGAGCAAAATAACTTGAGCTCCTCACATTTTATTCTCTTCTCTTGTTTATTTCTATTTACTCGGGAAAACTCATCTCATTCATTTTCCTCACGAGAACCGGTCCGCTTTGCTGCTGAAGCGCAACAAAAAAAATATCTGTTCTGTCTGTCTACTATTTAAGCTGTCCAATTCTCGGAAAACTGAGTGAGCTGTATGAATACCTAGTAGAGCTATTGCCACAGAGTATTCAGCAGCAGCACATTCTTCCCAATAAATTTTTCCTAACTTGAAACTTGATAGTATCTGGTAGGTTATTAGATACGATCTGCAGGCACGAACGCGAAAAATGTTGCCGGACTTTCTGTACATTCAACCAACTTGGCTCCATCCACGCCAATGCTGATCTGAAAGCGAGCCATAATAATTTTTACAGAGTTACTGTAATTCTGATGTGCAAATTTACTTGCATGTCACATTCAAGAATGCACTAGAGCTATGGCTAGTGGCGACGACCATTGGTGAGCAGAGGGCTGCTTTACATGTCCTGATATAAATTCACTTGAAAAAAATTGTTTTTGTTGGGATTATCCAACTCACTAAGTCAGTTTAATTCAAATTATCGGCCGCTTTTTATTCATTCTGTTTTTGGTCATCGCGAATAATCAATCATACAATTGAATTAAATAAGTTATGACGTTTTTTTTACTTTGACCTGAACAAGTACCTATTTGCCTACCATTAGTATTGCTTGAGAGTGATAAAAGAGGCAATTCAAATTAAATAAGAAAACATTTTTTTTTTAAATGAACTCATTAATTTTTCAGCTTTGCTATTCCCTATCAGAGTGATAAGTAGTCGGCCATCGACTCAAAAGGCCATTATAGAAATTAGCTCAGAAGGCAGTTGCTTATTTAATCTGTTGGCTAATATCTCTGTTCCGGGGCTCTTCGTCACTGTCACAGAGAGAGTATTCCCACTCAATAAAAATTGGCGCTTTGAACTTACAACACAAAAAAATGTTTTCAGTTCAACAGATTTGCTTCCAAGAATTTTAAATGATCTTTTTTATCTTGAGGTGCCCTTAACTTAACGCGACCTCGTATTCATCGGTAGTCGGTAATGCCAATTCTGAAGATTTAGGGCACGCTTTGATTTCCTAGCTGAAATTTAAATTGACTTTTTGTAAAAAATAAAAACGCCGATGGCAACTATAGTATTGCCGACGTTCATTTCGGCTGCTTTTTGGATGGAGTTCCCGCAGTATGGATATGAAATGTCAATGTCAGAAATTTTACAGTTGTCTCATTGCCTGGCTTAGCATTTTGCATTTTTGCTAACCTTCATAATGTTTAGAGTTCGCCTTTTTACATTGGTACCTCTTTGTTGGTTGTTTACTAAAGAAGAATGGAATGCGTGCCAATTTAATCTATGTGAATAAATCAGTAAGGGGATGAGAAAGTCACTTTGTCTCTGACAAAATGATAAAAATCTCGTTAATTTTTTCTTCTTACAAAAAATAAGTTTACAGGTTTTTTATGCCATGGTACTTGCTACACAATTGATTGGCAGTATGAGGCTAGGGACGCTGGAAATGAGTTGCCGAGTTGCGAATTACTGGATTGGCGTTCCCTATGAGGAGTATCCATAAATGAATGAATAATTTGTCCGCTAGTAGTGTGCATTACGCGATCTCTAACAGTAACAAATGTTGTCTTACTTGGAATGATACAAATTAATGTCTTTTTAAGTGGAAAAACATGACATAAACTGAATTCAAAACTGATCGCTGCTTTGAACTTCTACCTTCAACCTCAGAATTAAAGTGAATTTGACCTGATTAATGTAATGAGCATTATATATCCAGCAATCAAAATCAAATTGTCAAGTAGCCTAGTGCTCTTTCACTATCAGTCATCGAGGGTTTGAGATGAGATGATAAAAAATGGATCATTTACTAAGCAAGCGCCACTTACATTAGACCACCATAAAAGATGTCACCAGCAATTTGGCAAGCTTTTCAGGCAGTGCCATCTCAAAATCTAGTAATGAATGGATTTGTTAGGCATCGCTCAGTAAATCGTAGTAATTTACAGCACTCCTGCTGGTTCTTAGCTTCGTGTTGTTTCCAGGAGAATGACAATCTTACTGATTATAGGCTCCATCCTGCCAATCTGTTGTAATTTTGGGAGGGCAGATATGTGAAAAGGAAACATGCCGCATTTCTCATTTTTTAAGCGATGCTAACTGGAATGTCTCATCACTCATCAGCCACGCTTGGACTCATATAGTTTCTTGTAATGATTACAATTTTTCTTCTACTTTGTAATACGAGATGATAAATGATAGCGTTAAATCCTAAATTTTGCAAGTTAATTTTACCACTACATAATAGTTCATGTCATTCGTCTGTGGCTGGTGACGAACCGGTTCCCTACGTTAATTGTTGGATGCTGCCTCAGGCGACAAGTGAATATATTTGCGGTTAGTCACTTGAAATGCCGCAACTCCGCTTATGTTCTAGGCCTCGCTCGCTGTGCTTTATGTATTCTATGAATAAAAAGTTTCTTGTCCGATGCCCGAATGCAAGTCCTATTATGAAATTTGCTCATTTTATACACATTTCTACTTAAAAAGCACAACCTTTTATGTTTTAGCTATTTCATGGAAAAGGAAAAGCGGCTAAAATTTTTTTTTCTCGATCCCATTTTTTTTCTCGATCCCATTTTAATAAATTCTTAATATTTTCTATAAAAATAGTTTTTTTGTGGCTAGCCCTTTCAAGCATTGAAGCTGGCAACCGCCTAAGAGCGGCCACTAAAATTACAAGTAGACCCCTACGGCCGTGACGTCCATCATGGAATGCAAATAAATGAACCGTGACGCTTTCTTACGTTAACATAATCAAATGACTACTTGTTGTAGTAAGATTGCTTGCTTGAAGTCGCACAAAAACTAAAAAAAGTAATTTAACTTATACGCTTTTCATAGCACCCTATCAGAATGACAAGTAGTGCGTCCAGTTGGTCGGCGACTAAAAAGAGACAGGTCACAGACATTGCAGATCGTAGAGTTTCCCATGTCAGCCATCAGCCTACTGACTAACTGTCACCATTATTCCGGTGCTTCTTCGTCACTGTCAGACACTCCTTTTTGCTTTCAATCAATCAAATTCAATCTTGGCAAATTATTCGTAATTGTGTCTACGTGAACATGAGCGTTTTACTAAATTATATTTTTTTTTATGAAATGAAGTGCAAAACACTCACAATCAGTCGGTCGATTGCCGACTCCCTGTTACAATTTAAAGGCAAACTAGTTTACAGCAAAAAGAGTAAAAAGACAATAAATCAGTGGGTGAAACAATTTATTATATTTTAGTTGCATTAATTACAAAATGTCTAACCGTAACTAACTAAAACCAGATTTAATACAAAAGAGTTTAATAAAATTTAGCCTAGTTTTGACATTTCAAATAAATTACGTCGCCCATTTATCGGACAATCTGACCAAGATTTATGTAATGTCATTTAATTTATGTATGTATATCAGCCGTGTAATGATGTGTACTACGTAGTGAAGTTAGTTGACACCGTCAACTGTGTAAAATGAAGAAGTAACAATAATGCTCAGTCTTAAAACTAGACAATAAAGCTTTCTTTTCTTTAGAATATTTAGAATATTTAGAATATTCTTTAGAAATATTTTCTTTAGAAATTTGTTTTATTGCAGTTACATAAATAAGCTCGTAGATGCTACAAGTTGGCTAACTGGAAGATCCTGCATGAGCAACACTGTGAATTTGACTGCTCCTTTTTAACAGTTTTAAAAATGCATAAAAAGATACAAATTAGCAAAGCTAATAGCACACAAAATACAAATTTCAGATATGCGCTGTTAATAATTGCGCAAGCATCACCACTTCCTTTACACCAAAGGCCTGAATCTGTGTCGGAATTAACAGGTGTGAAGTGAAAAATCCACATCCCTTCATTGTACACCCGTTTTTTCTCTGAGATCTGGGCACATTCACTTTCATCGTATCCCATGTCGTCCCAGTCACTTCCTCCTTTATTATACAAATACTGATTTGATCGGTGGCTCATAATAAATGCCGCAAAAGTGGTATCTAGTGAGCCCGCCTTATTTTCTGGGAACTTAATTTCCCACACAGCAACATAACCCACGGGAGAATTCTCTACGGCCACGGGAAAGAGTCCCGCATCATTGTATTCGTCACTTAGGTATTTTGACATTCCAACATTCTCAATTCGAAACAGAACTGGACTACTGACTGTCTCCTGAAATGGAGTTAACTTCCACTTATAGTTGTCATCATTTGAAAAGTCAGAATCTCCAGTCATGCACTCTCCCCTATCCTCCACTTCCGCCATTTTCATGTACTGGGCGGTTCCTTTATTTTGGATGGTGCAGGTTTCATGCCACATCAGATTTTGAATAGCCAGCGGAAGTATTTCCTTCAACGGAGAATACACTTTCTCGTTTTCTTGCAGACTTTCTCTAATTCTGTAAGCTACTTTGAGAAGAACCTCTGCATTAGTGTGCTCCAACGGCGACATTTGGCGTAGAACTTCCATATAGCCGACTGGTTTCTGACTGGGCCGTAATCTTTCCATAAACTCCAGCGTCCTCTCCTCACTATACTGCCAAACTAAATAGATGACACTTTTTAAGTATCCATTTGTAATTTGGGGGTCGTCATCGTCATCAAAGAAATAAAATTTTTCCAGAGCAGCTTCCAAAGTCCCATTTTTAATAGTCCACACAACATCCTGTACATACAGCTTCTCTTTCAGTTTTTCGATCACGCCCCCTACTCTAAGCTTGTATCTGTTTAGCACCGCACTATATTTCGTCTTGACTCCAGTGCCTTCCTCAGTTTGATGTTTCGAAATCAGCTCCTTCAGTTTCCTTTCGAGTCCCTCATTTTGCAACTCGAGCTCTTTCAGAGCTCCTGCGATTTTGGCGTGGTGATCTGTCACCAAATTTAGTATTCCTGCTTCAACTGTAATATTTTCCAATTGTTTCCGTATCTCGTGCAAATTTTGTTTGCATAGTGTGTCGTCGCCGTCAAAGTCCGGTGCTGTCGTTGTTGGGAGTGGATCCTTACTAGCCATCACATTGGAATCGGATTGATCCTGGAGAATTCCCGTGAGATACTTGGAGGATGAGGTCACCAACGAAAAAATATTATCCAGTTGATATTCTGTATACGTACAGAACAGAGACGCGTCTTCATCGCTGGCGTTGGAACTGGATATAAACCACGCAGCAATGCCTCCTAGTGCCATTGTCACTAGGAGTGCTGCTATTCCAATCAGTAGAAAGCACGTTTCTCTATTTAATTTCACACTATTTCTATTCTTTGTCGTTGCTCCCTCCTTATTGTCAGGGAGCATTTCCCCGAGTTCCTCCATTTCCTTTTTGAACACTAGATCTGGAGGTTTACTGCGCATGACTTTCCCTTTCCTTACTGATTTTTGGCACACTGCAATCCTGAAATCTCTCTAGTCTGATGTTTTAAACAGAGAAATACATAGACAGAAATAGAACTAAAAGTAAATTCAAACTAGCCGCTATTTCATTTAACCTTGACGTTCCATATAGCCTTCGTGATTTGACTTTTTGCGTGAGCTCTTTGTTTTTAATAGTTTTTGAGAAACTGCATTTTACGTGCTATTTTTTAGGAGTTTTGCATTTTACGTGTAGCTAATAATTTTTTACGCCTCCTTCATATAATCCACATATTACTACTGGAAACTAAAATATTGACCATTTGATTTTTGGCCACGCCATGAACTTCCTCTAGCGCATTGCTAGTACACGCTATTTTTAATTTATACTCTATCAACCCCATTTTAATAACAAAGACGGAATTACGAAATATATGAATTGTTATATTGATATGGCAGTGTTTGCCATTTTAAAGCTTTACGCGAAATTGTGGCAATGTATAGCAGACTTGACGCGAAAATTATTGACTGGTTGAGGCTGGAAGTAGGAATACCTATATGAAGTTACGAGTTGCTTTTATTGACATTGGGCAGATATGAGCACATGAGTATGACTATGAGTCAAGAAGTGAGAAAAATCGTACATCTTCTGTCGTGGCTTGACAAAGGGCATTAATGAGTCATGCTGTCTGAACAAGATAGCACTATAATATTTTTCTTACTTGGAAAGCAAAAAGTAGCGAATCATTATCGCTGTTTAAAGCGAGAAAGACAACCACTGCACAAAATCTGATCTCATATGTCGCTTTTCTATTATCATACATTGGTTTAAATTTGCGTGCTCAGCCACTGCAATTTTGTTCTCAAAAAATGAAATTGAACCAACAAGTTTTAGTAATGCGCCAAACGGTCGTCGTTATTGTGTTGCATTCTCATTCTTACGCGATGTGCGTGTTTGAGACTGCAATGGGCAATTTAATGCTAATTCTGATGCAGTACTAAAAATCTCATTTTGCCGAAGTAGTAGTTGATTGATTTTGTTCCAACTTAAATGTTCGTGCTGATGCTGAGCTTGATGATTTATGACGCAAAGAGTACTAATTCTTGTACATTGTAACTTACTTTTATGAAATATTATGTTTATTAAATAATTAAATAATTTAAAAATTATTGATTTATTGGAATAATTAACAATTAAAAGTGCGCATAATACAAGCGAAATTTCTATAATACACGATTAATTACATATTTGCATTAATTGGCAGAGAACGTATTTAATGAACATTTAATGGCAGCATAATATAGCAAAATTTAGGAACAGTATAGGAAGGTAATAAAATCAGCTATTTTGCAGAACATGAGCCGCCTCGATCGACTTCAGAGAACGTATTTAATGAACATTTAATGGCAGCATAATATAGCAAAATTTAGGAACAGTATAGGAAGGTAATAAAATCAGCTATTTTGCAGAACATGAGCCGCCTCGATCAACTCAATATTACACTAAAGTGAGCTGCTGCTTCGATTCAGTCTTGGTGCCAGGACAGGAACTTCATATATCCAACAAAAACCATTGTCCAGTCTGTTTCTCATTTCATTAGCTATAAATAATTTCGCAAATGTGTGCCATCACTGGTTAACTGACTGTGAGCTGCGCCTGCAGTGCTGTGCAACTAAATTTTTATTCTCTGCATATTTTTACGGCACATAAAAAACTGCATAATAGCGCCACTCCAATCAAAATTTTTAGACATGCGCCATTAAGAATGGCGGAAGCACTGCTTCCCGAGCGACTGAACACTGCACCATCCTCAAAATGATAAGATCCAAAGTGAAAAATCCACTTTCCCTCATCGTACACTCTTTCTTTCTCTGACAACTGGACACATTCACTTTCCGTATGTCCAAAGTCGTCCCAATCACTCTCCTTCTCGTAAAGATATTGACTTAAGTGGTGACTCCGAATGTAAGCCACGAACGCAAACGTGTCATCTACTGATCCCACCTTACTTTCTGGAAACTTAATTTCCCACATGGTATCATTGTCCATGGGAGAATTTTTATCTACAAAAATTGGCCCTGTGCCATTGCTTACAGTCAAATATTTAAACTTGTCAACATTCTCAATTCGAAACAGAACTGGACTGTGAGCTGCCTCCTGGAATGGGATCAATTTCCACTTATATTCTTGATCAGACAAAAACTCGAGCTCGTTGTCTCCAGTCATACACTCTCCTTTTCCCTCCATTTCCGCAATTTTCATATAGTGGGCGCTCTTCTTATTTTGAATGGTGCAGCTTTCATGCCACATCAGATTTTTGATAGTCTCCGGGAGCATGTACTTTAAAGGAGAATATATATCCTCATCTTTTTGTATCTCCTCTCTAATTTTGTATGCAATTTTTAGAAGAATTTCTGCATCGGAACGTTCCAGCGGAGACATCTGAAGAAGGATCTCCTTGTACGCGACTGCCTTCTGAAGAGGAACTAATTTCTCCACAAATTCCAGCGTTCTTTCCTTACTAAGTTCCCACACATATCTTATCACTTCTTTTAAATTTTCACTTATAATTTCAGGCTCATCCTCAAACGAATTAAGTTTCTCTACGGCATCTTCCATAGTTCCGCTCGTAATAGCTCTTACAATGTCATCCCGGTACACTTTATTCTTTAACTTTTCCAAAACGTTTCCCATTCGATTCCTATACTTGGCTACTGCCGTGTTGTATTTTCCCTGGACTCCATTTGGCTCCCAGGAGTGTCTCCGAATTAGCGTCTGCAGCTTTCCCTCCAGTTGCTCACTATCTATTTCGAGTCCTTTCAGCGCCTCCGCATCTTTCAGGGTGTACGTTTCCACCGAATTTAGCACTATTGCTTCAACTGTGACACTTATCAACTGTTTCTGAATCCCATTGAAATCTTCTTGGCATTTGTCTTCTGTGTCAGCTAACACCCACGTAGAGAATGGATTGTCTTCTGGAAGTTCCATTATAGTGGAACTCATCCTGGAGTGCAGCAGCGAGGTATTTGGAGGATTTCGCAAGGAGGGAACTCAGGTTGTACAAATCATGTTCCTTATAAGTGCATGAAAGCTGCACTTGCGTCAACTCGGCACTGGTGTACGGGTCTATGAAAAAAATTTGAATTTTACTTTCAATTCCAAAACTTTTCTTTTAAAAAATATTTTCACCATCTTAAGTTGTTCTCTTACCAGAAAAATTTCCCCATGCTGCAAAAATTCCCACTGTAGCTGCCGTTACAACGATCACACTTCCAATTAGTAAAAAACAGATAATCTTCTTCGTTTTCGCACCGTTCCTCGTTCTCATCCCGCTGCCACTCTCCGGCAACATTTCTCCGAGTTCCTCCATTCTGTCAAAGAAGTGTTCTGTCAGTGAAAGTCTAACTCAGACTGCATGATTTCCCCTCCTTTCTCACTATTATACTGATGTCAAGGAGACAACATGCCCGGTCCATTTATTATTGCGGTTCGCTCTTATCTGACAGTCTGGTCCACTTCCATTCCTCTCTACGCCGTACTGCGAAATGAGTCAGAGCAGCGTGATTTGCGCTGATTTTACTTGGCTTCCAATAACTCCAATTGTCCATTCAAAACAAGTTAGGTGCATAGATATTCAGCCATGTTTCGCTATGAAACAGGTTTCGCTTCCCTTATGAGTATGGCTACGGTTGCTTCAGGCGTTGCCAATATACCTACACCTAATAGTCCTTCTAAATTAAACGTGTGTTTTTTTCCGGGAACGGAGAGCAACTATTTTATAAATGACCTTGCTCATTTTCAATGCGAGTCTCCCAGTCTACATATTATTTCTTTGATGGATCCTAAAAAAATTCGCAATGTTATTTATATGCTATATGGTGTGATATAAATATCCATGACCTTTTTTTAGCCAAGTTTAAAATGTTCACGGTTGTGGGCATGGCTTGAGGCTGGCTCAATTTAAAGCGTATTACTAGCAATTCTCAGAAAAGTGAGTGCAATGAGTGAATACCTACTACTGGCCAGAGAGGTCTACCAAGTTTACAAAGCCGATTAGGCATCCATTCTATATGAACCGGTTTCATAACGAGTTGCTGCATATCACTTTAATAGCCGTATGAGCATTTCGTGCTTGTTGCCTGTGTAATTTATTAGATTTATTCCTGTCACACGCTTATTCTTATCTAAAAGCTATTAACAGCGTTGGGATTGGGATATATAGTAATAAGAGCTGCCGGGTAGAAAGCAAACTTGGTTGTGATATGGTTGGTAGCCTTTTTTAGATTCCCCAAAAAAATTTCATGACTTAAAGGGAAAGGGTGCTTGGTATGATTTGTTAACAGTTACAAAATAAATTGAACCTTTTATATTATAAAAATCAAAATGAATGCATGCACATCATCACGCATTCATACATAACTCTGTATCAAATAGCGTTCCTACTGGGTAAAGCGGTTTAGCATAAAAGGCAGTAAATTAATTAATATTTCGTGGCTTTCACGCCACGGTGGCTGAGTGAAAATCAGTCAGCGAGTAATTAAGTAAAATCAAATGCAAAGTCGGTAGCAGCTGAATAGGAGCTAATTTGCTGTTAATAAATTTATTTATAATAGCAGTAGCTATGAGATTCGTGATCTGCCCTGCTTCTCCATTCAACTTCACTGTTATCCCAGATTGCCCCAAAAACTATATACTATTGTTTTTTCTCTTTATATTTGTATACGTATTTATTCATAATTATAACTTTGTACTAGTACACCAATAAACTGGCATTTAATTTAGCTGTTAAGACCTTTGAACCGATTAAATTTAGAGGCGTCACAACATGTAAAGATTTAGAGGCAAACAACCGCCATCGTATTCTCCAGGAATGTCTCGAAGATGTCCAACGCTGACTCTCTTTTGATTGCGAAGAAGCTGCCCATAGACAGAGATGCAGTACTAAGGGCACGGAGCTGTCTACTTTCTATTGGAGCAAGTCTGACGCCACTCCAGAAGGAAATAAACTCTTTCGTAAGTACATTCGGCTGGGAAGCATTAGTTAGTAATGCAAGATTCGTGCCAATCATGACGACATTAGCCGATATTAAAAATAGAATAAAATACAACTCTAATTTATCAGTGAGTGCTATTATGCCGTAGTTAAATGCAACGGACACGACCAGAGCAGATGCCTGTATGTAGGGAACAAATATTTCCATTGCTTGGTTACCTATATTAGCCAGTAAGCAAATTTGAATGTGAAGATGACGCCTACTTCGAAAAACCATGTTTGGACTATGAACAGCCACTCTATTGGATCTAGTGTGCAGTGGGAACGTAATAGTGCAACTTTTATGGAGAGGTAATATGAAACTTTTACGTCGGCTTTTATAGGCCCTAACAGATTCCCAGAAATAGACTACCAATTTATCGTAACACCTTTCCAGGGTACCCTGAGATCTCGTTATGATTATCTTTCCGTGCAGCTCCTTCTCGCATCGCATTTTCCGACTTTCTTCCAGATTGTGCCGAGTCATGTCTCTCATCCTTAGAACAAAGATGAGTGTTGCCAGTAGCACAACGAAGAGGGGTACGGATGACCAGATCATTACTGCTGCATTAAGCATCGCAGCTACGATGTTGCTCACTGGAGAATCCAGAAATGGCAGAAGACAAACATCAAATATGTCAAAGTCCACCTGGAGACTAAATACGAAAATGGCAATTGGCATAACGAGAAAACCTTCCACACACAAGATGTAGCCTGCCATCTCCCACACATCGGGTATTCTCTCAAGACTCGGCCACCCTAAAATAATAAAAGTAAAATTATTATTTTAGTTTTTTTTGCGTTAAGAGGCTAACTTTAGTTTTTTCACTTGCCAACATATCCGGTCGCGAACTTGAGATGAAGGTCGTTTCCTACTAGACAAATCACCTGAGCCGCTACTTGCTCGGTATAGCACGATACCAAAACCGCGCAACCAGTGACTGCTACGAAAACGTATGAGACAATTTCTATTAAAACGATGGGATTGATATCCACACTATCTTCAGGTTGAGTTCCGTTGCCCTTTCTTACTCGCGATGTCAGGAACCCCAAGTCCGCGATGGCGTATGTAACCAAAAGAAGCATAGCAAAAGCTGCCACGTACCAGCTCACTAGCACCTTTTTCCACTTTCCCCTTTTAAACTTAGGATTGAGAACTAGCTTTTCTTGTTTTGCATCGTAGCAAATTGGGTGATCGCGAAACTTTTGAAGTAGAATCAAAACATTTAAATATGCGTTCGACAACATCATAAACTGACAA